>JAKSZP010010891.1:0-88998 GCA_022478985.1 Massospora cicadina | reverse complement strand
GGTCTTTAACTGTGTAGGTTAGTTTATTTTAACTAAATTATTTACCATATCTGGTGCACCGCTGGGCTGCCCTGGTCACCTCCAGATAAAAGCACCCAAGCACTCCTGCACAGATCTCCACTTGAATATGGACTTCCCTTTGGGGTCCAACCATGTTTTGTTATTTATTTGCTATATGCTACTATATACCACGTTGTACACCCTTGTCCTGGGTCCCTTTTGCTTTGGCATCCTCAGCGGTGCCCTATTTACCATATTGCTAATGACTAGTTTCCTGGGCGTGGGGCTGTGCATCCCACACCACCTTTCTGGAAATGGAAGAGCTACAGACACTCTCCTTACATTTGTCATCCAAGTAAAAGTATTGGATAGTTCACAGGTATGAATTTAGCCACAGTTGATTAGATTCAAGGCCTAATTTACCATGTCTTAATTAGCAGAGGTTGTTCTTAGGATGGTCCAGGATAAGGCTTAACCTTTCCCAGGGTAAAACTCTAAATGTTCCCCCTCTAAGCCTTGTCCCAGGGGGCAACCTAGTTAGGATTGATTCTTGTTGACCATAGGAGAGTTGAGTGCACCACAGGAAATGTCGTTATTGCACTAGTGCAGAGTATCAGAGGCATCATTGTTGATACTCAGTGAACTATATTCCAGAGGCATCATCATTAGATTTAAATTTTATTCAGGGAAGGCCGACCATGGGACGGACACTTCTGATAAAATCCAACTACAAAATACCAAGAAAAACGAGGGGCACCCCAGAGGAGCCGCGAACACCTCATGTTGCCAGCGGGACTGCCAGTGGAAGGAAGAGGGGGAGTAACAGGGGAGGCCTGGGCTTTACTGAACACAAATGAAGGAAAGATTCTGACAGGAGGAACCAGATGGAGAACCTGGACGAAACCAACCGGCGTTGGTGAGACGGCATGTGGCCAAAAATCCAGGCTTGAAAGTGATCCGTGAGGTGGGAGTTGAAGTGACTTACAGCTTTACGGAGGGTTGGGGTATTACCAGACAGTGCATTAAGGACAACAGTGTGGATTGTACATAGTGCTATTGCAACAATTAGGGAGCGGAGCAAGGGTGGATAGAGGAGGTCATGGAAAAGGCTAAGATGTTTTTGGAAAGGCTGAAAGTCTGCTCACTCTCCTGGAAAAAGAGGCGCATAACATCCCACCAAATCGCCTGTGATGGCGGGCAATCTTCCAAGCGATGGACTAATGACCCATATTGACCTCATACAATGCATTAAGATTGAGAGGCATTGGACCGCTCAGCCATGCAGTACTCCTTTCTCAGGCATCTCCACACATGAGCACAAATCTGGGGTTGTAAAAGAGGATGGTGTGTGCACCGCCAAATATATTTCTGGGTCTCCAAAGAGTATGGGATGTCCAGCTTGTCAAGGTAGTCCACACGGGCAATGAGGTGGGGACGTTGGGGTACCAGGTTGTCTAAAACGACTTGCCCATGGACTTCTTGTTTGAAATGGGGAGTAGGGCGACCCCTCTGGGAGGTGTGTCCACTGATGCTGATTCTCCACTCAGCACTCTTCATGGAGAGGTGAATGCATTTGAAGTGGGTTGGCGTCCCATGAGGGCCTGCAGCAGAGGGATGAGTGGCAAGATAGTTTAACAGAGAATGGGGGTTGGTAGGATTGCGGAGGCCAAGGGCGTAGGAAAAGTTGGAGCGGGCCATGCATGGCCAGTGGTGGTAAGGGGTGTGAGGTTGGTGACTGTAACACCTAGGTGCTAATTATTTTGGCAGCTTGGGACTCATAGTTGATGAGACCCATACCACCACTATGACGAAGGCCAAACATGACATTCAGGCGCACAGGGGGAGGGTGGCCTAACTAAAGCCACCCTTGTAGTAGGGCGTACAAAGAGTTGAAGAAAGAGGGGGAAAAGGTGATGGCGTGGGCTACAAACCAGACTTTGGACAGGAGCATAGAGTTGGCAAGCATAACCCGGCCTCAGAGGATAGTCTGGTGAGATCTTAGTGACACATTGCGCTTTGTGACATTGCAAGGATATGGTGTTCCATCATCGTTGAGGAGTACCCTCCCACCTCCAGCCACACCCCCAAATGGCGGACTAGACCAGCGGTGGGTCTTGGAACAAAAGGGAGCACAAGCGGGACAGTATGGGGTGGGTGGGGCAAGTGAACCTGTGAGCTAACTGCTGAAGCAGGTAGATTATGGGGTGCTGGTGACTAGAAGTCTTGGTACCAGCCAAGGAGAATGATTTCAGTTTTTTGAGGCATTAAGTGCTGCGTTACTGACCCTGGAGTAATCCTGGATAGCTGCCTCCAGCGCATGTGCATCTTGGTTGTTAGACACCCCAACCACACAATCATCAGCAAACGTCATCTTGACTGGTGCTTGGCCTTGCATATGGACACCAGTAAGACTGGCATTTACATTGCATAAAAGTGGGTCGAGGCTGAAGTTGTACAAGGGTGGGCTTAAAGGGTCCCCTTGGCAGAGACCCCTTTGAGGGTTAACCACATCAGTAAGAAAACCAGGGCCACGCACAGCCATTGTGGCGGATTCCATAAGCAACATCACCCAATTAATGAACCAATGGGTGAGGTGAAACTAATGGAGGCAGGCTTTGAGGTAATCCCAGTTGACCCTGTCATAAGCTTTCTACTGGTCTAAGAACACAAGTGACCCAGTAGCCGTGGATTGGCAGACATTGGCTACGGTGTGTATATCGTCCCAAATAGACCTCTTGGGGATGAAACCAAATTGTTTATAGGAGATTACATCAGAGGTAGTTTCCCCTAGGCGGTTGGCCATAATTTTAGTATATAATTTGGTATATGTATTAGTAAGTGATATGGGGCGCCAGTTGGCCAATTCCAGCTTATCCCCTTTCTTATACAGCATTGTCATGTATGCCTCCTGGCACCCAGGAAGGTGGCGCGTTTCTAACAGACACTTGTTCATTGAGGCAAGCAACAATGAGGAGAAATGCATGAAGTATCTCTTATAGAACTCATCTGAAATTCCATCTCTACCTGAGCGCTTCCTGTGTGGTGCACCACAAATGATAATACCAGAGTTCATCCCGAGTAAATAAATTAATCAACTCTGTGTATCAGGAAATGGTGTGGATATGTGCGCCATTGAGAAACTCATCAATTTCAAACAGTTTGACTGGATCGGATTGATACAATTTGGAGTAATAGCTTCAAACTTTTACTGCCACTTTGGCTGGAGTTTCTGCTATGGAGTGGTCCGGCCGCCTCACCTGAGTGTAGGACAAGCTTTGTAATGGCGCTAAGAATTTGCGGATAAAGTAGGTGGAGCACGTGTCACTCACCATAAATTTTTTGCCTTAAACTGAACACAAACGTGATGTTTGTGTTGTCTTACCAGTGCGTTGAGAAGACACTTCTGCCCACTTACAACCCCAAGCTGGGATGTAGCCTACAGCAGGGACATTAGACTCCAGGTGGTCCACTTCTTCAAGCATGCGCATAATGACCGCTGAGGCATCCTGTGAGTGATGCAATGGGAGGTGGCGTTCCTGTTGAATGGTGTTCACTTTGAAGGTTGACCAGGTAGAAAGTGGGTCTGCACAGAATGGTGTGGCGAACTCCAGTGCCAAAGTTTTGGTGTCCACCATGAGGAAAACCTGGGCAATGCAATCTCAGCTGGCTGAATTTTGTACCACTTTGGCGCATGTGTCGCTGGGTTTGACAAAGTGAATGAAATTGACACAATTCTGTGGTCATAGAAATCACTTTTTGTCATCGTAAAGTGCGCAATCTGGGACTAAAAGTTCAATGAGGCAAGAATAAGGTCAATGTGGAACATAGACTTAGCTGACCGTTATGCACATGGTGACGGGACATGTTGGGTAGCAGCGGTGCATGATTGTGGAGGTTATCAAAAAGCCCCAAAGTGGCTTTTAGAACGCATAGTACAACATGCCCCTGCAGGGGGGTAGGCAGCGAAGGACAGCAGTCAGCGGCCAGGTTGGCCCAACGGCTCAGGTCACCCACCACAAATGGATCCAGTGGAAGTGGGAGGTAATTTATGGATGAGAGGAATTCCTAGCAAGCCTGTGCACAGGCCAGGGCATAAGTATTAACAATAGCATGAACTTCATCATCTCATGAAAAGGACATGACCAGAACATGTCCATTGTGGCATGAATTTTTAGATATATATCTAAAACAATGGGTCACATGTATAAGCACCCCACAGTGCGGTGACCAAAAGGAAAGGGAGGGGAGGAGCATGGTTGCCCATGTTTCCTCTGCGCCACGCGGACAGTGGGTTTCCTGAATGGCTAGGATGTCCATGGGTAAATTTTATAAAAAAACTCAGTTTCCTAGCCTGAGAAGGCAAGGCCTTGAGTCCAGCGATGTTCAACGTCCCAAATATAGTAAAGGCTCCCCCCATCACACCTTAGGTGCAATGGATGGGCACCCTTGCCCTTCTTGCGTAGCTTTTTCAGTACGTTCCTAGGTGGCATTGTGTGTGCATTGTGACACTGGTAACTGTCCTTAGGAATCACCTTCACTGTGGGTTTATTGTTGAATTTGAATTTTGTGAATTTAGGTTGGCCTTTTGATTTGATGGACTCCTGTAGTGCACTATTGGAGGTTGACGAAAACTTGGTGGAGAATGGGTTAATGGAATTGTTTTTGATTAGTACTTGTTAATTTTGCTCAGATAAATATGACTCATTCATCTGGTCTGCAGGTTGGTGGGCCCAATCTGATTAGTGAGCGGATTCTCAAGCTGCTTCAGCTGTGAATGAATCATTGTCATCCTGGATCTGGGCAGGCGGGATCACAGATGCAGCCATAGTTATTTCCTTGGCTGCTGCTCTATGGGCCTGCTTGGCCTTTTTGCGCTCTTGTGGGGACACAGGTTTTACCTGTATGTAACACCCCTGTGCACCACATGTTAATGCGGCGTCAGTGTCAATGGCTTGTTCATAATGTGAGTCAGCACTTCTCATTACGTTGGGGAGGATTTTATTATGTGTGAATCCCTCTTTGGAAGGACAGGTGTGAGCCTTATGGCCAAAAGCATGACAAAATGTGCAGATAGGGGGTGCACTATCTAACGTAATGTGGAATGGACGGGATTCTTGTCCATCAATATTGAGCACTGCGGTGTGTGGAAGTTGAGCCAAGTCTTCTGTGGTGACCGCAGATGGGGTGATCATTGCAATAAATTTGCCCATGCTAAGCTCTGGCATAAGCATGAAGCACTGCGTTTCCAAAGAGTTTAATTCCCTGTAACTTTTTATCTCTCTGAGAGGTAACATTCAAGTACTGTACGTTGCATTTTAGTAAGGAGGAAGTCAAAAGTAACAAAAATTTGGTCCATTAAGTGTGCTTCGTTTTGACTACCCATTGACCATCTGGGAGATCTATTACCACATGAACCTGTGCAGCTTCATATGCTGCTTGCATAGTTTTAAGCCCTAAGTCTAATCAACCCCATGTCATAGAATGAGGTGCTACGTACATGACAGCTGGGAAGTTTTTGTACATCACTGAAGAACTTTCCCACAGTGCCATCAAATTAATATCCAAAGCACTTTATAGTCCATGCTCCACTGATGACAAGGGCAGAGAATGTGGAGTTTCGATGTATTGGTTGCATTTGGTTTACCAAGCTAAAGTCTCCAGTAAGATGCTCACCACCACTTTCTTAGGGTTGTCCTGGCCATAAGTGTCGCTGAGTCATTTCCTAACTTTGGATGGTGCGAAGACCAATCCTGTGCACTTTACAATGTAAGTCCAATTTCTACCCAACATTGGGTGTACACTAAACTCCTCAAAAAGATTATCAAACCTACCTAGTCTTGAATAAAATCAGTTGCAATTAGTGACTGCAACGAGAAAAAAAGTGAGGCATTATCATTAGAGTATTAAAAAAAATTAAAATAAAAGAAAATATGAAAAGGAATTTTGAGTACCAAAGGTATTATCATTGGTACTTAAAGTGAAATGAATGAAAATTAAAAATTAGAAAAAGAAGTAGAAAAAAACAGAAATAAAACAAAGGAAAAATAAAAACTAAAATAGTTAAAGAGGGATTTGGGTATTGTGAATGACAGAGGCAATGTTGTTGTTGTCCACCTGGACACCAAAATCATTGCCATTAGTGTCAGTAACATGGGCCCCAGAGGCAATGTCGTTGGGGCCTTGATTCATCGCCACATGTGAAAAAAGTCACTGGTGGAAATATACAGCCTTTTATCTGATATAAAGGATGACCCAAGCAAGGTTCCAGGGGTTTCTCAGACCTAGTAATCCTCATTTTTTCGAAAGAGCTCCAAGGAATTGTTGAAGTGGAGTTGTGAAGTTTCTATCAACTCATTAGGTTGAATGCATGAGGCTGATGGTAATATGCATTTAAAACGAATTGACAGATCTGCTGACTCAGTATTCTCCACTAATTCTTCACATGAAATAGAGTTGATGGTTTGAATTGAAGGGAATTTTCTCTTTCTGCTAAGCATCACTTTTTGAGAATTAATTCAGCCTTGAAATTTAGCTCCACTAAAGAGTTTACAAAAAGTATTAGCAAATATGGCGGGAAACTCCGCAAAAGAACCCGCGGGCTCTGCCAAACGAGCCAGCACCGCCCCAAATGAAGAAACCCTCAGTTACCCACCTCAGGGTCAACCAGAATCACCTGCTCTCAAGCAGTGGTCATTAAAGCAGGCACCACCCCCCAACCTGGAGCTACTTCAACTAGCGCCAGTTCACCTGATCGCACTTCTGCAACCTGAACGCCCAACAGCTCTGCGTGCGGTACCTCCCACCAACCCGCTGGGACCCCTCCAACCAAGGAGGCCATCACCCAAGCTGTTTTAATGGCGTCTGCTCAGTTGAATGCAACTCAGCCCATCCAGGCATTCACCTCCCCCATTGTGTCAGCTAATTCAGCCTCATCTATTATTGCTGACACCATGTTTCTGGCTCCCTCCATGAGGGGAGATACCCAGCTACCTGGCCCCAAACCCTCGGATGTAAGTTTGGATTAGCCGCACATTTTGGTTCACTAAGCACCAAATTGGGACAATCTACTCTTCCCAATGGGGATTCAAATGGTTCATTTTGGGACTTCACACCAGTTCCAATCTCACCCGTCCCATTTAAACCCCATAATCAGCACTTCTCAAGTCGGCACTTTATCTCATATGCCAAAAATGACCAATTCACCAATCAGCCAGTGAGTTTTGCCCATGAAATCACAGAAAATACTCGGGCTGAATTTACACAAATAGATTGGGATGGTGATGAAACATCGCCCTCCTCCCAATTAGCTGGAGTTAATTCCAATCTGGATGGGCCTCTCCAATTTAGCAAGGCCCAACAATCCGCCCCTCAATTCAATATGATGCCAGCAACTGCTGTAACATTCCAGCAACAAGGGAACTCCGCAAACTTGTCCAAACCACCAGCTCACACTCAACCCACTATTGCAGCCCAAAGCAAACACAAACGTACCAAAGGAGCCACTGGGGCATGGCAAAAACCTCTGGCACCAACGCTACCAAAATCTGATCCCCGTGAAGTGGCGTTTATTGCTGATGTTAAGAAGAAATGGCCGAAACTAGAGCGCAAAAAGCTCTACCTCGCTCAACCCTCTCTCATGCAATTCGCCTTTATTATGGGCATAACCCTGTTAAATTCTATATGGAGGATTACTTCTCATACTTTGCAGCAATCGTGGAGACATTCCCAATTAACATCACCATCCATGAATCAGTGGAGGGCCACTACATCGATGTGGGCTTCACTGAAGCTGCCTGCTGACCATGCTGCCACCCTCCAGGTCACTATTCCGCGTGGATCTCTTCGCATCTCCCGCACACGCTCTCACCTGGAGAAAATTTCATGGGTTACTTTTTCCAACCTACCAACGACTGTTGATCCTGAGTCTCTTAAACTGGCGCTTCATAGTGGTTTAATGGAGTTTGTGTCTGTTCTTTCAGTAGACTTTAGCGTCCCCTCTTACTATGCTCTCACTCAAAGAGCTCACACTGCTAGGGCGTCGTTCATCCCCTCCCCCACTGTATCCCGCAATATTGAGGTTATTCCTCGTGTGGCAGTAGTTGGGGCATGTCCTGAGATCTTTTTTGTCGACCCTGATCAGGGGCACCCCCGGTGTTCATGGTGTAACGCCCTTGAACATTTGTATAGTGGCTGCACAGCTCGAAAACAAGCCCTTTTAGCCACCACCCAGGGGCCTAAACCAGGCCAAAAACGATCCCACGTGGCCGCAGCAGCAATTCCACAACCCACACAATGGGTTCCCGTTCAAGACCAGTCCCCTGAGGCCTTACGCCTAGCAGTTGAAACAGCTAACCCCACTATTGGTATGGGATACCTTCGCGCTCATGCCCCCCTTCCAGTGGGCACCCCCTCCAATCTCCCAGAGTCAACTCCCTCACTCATCAAGCGCAAGGCATCTCCCACAGGGTGCCCCTCGTCAGCCACCCCCACTCAGGGCTCCGCGGCACCCCCACCAACCTCCACCAACGATTTATCGCACCAACCCTCAGCTCCCAATGGAGCTAAGCCCACCAGCATGGACTGGCAACCCGCGGCCTGCGGTAGAAGTGCCACCTCAAGAGTCCTACCCCAACCCCACAGTCCATTTCGCGCGGATCCTTTGCAGTGTTGGAGGAAGTGATTATGGACTCAGACTCATCAAATGGGGACACCGCGGAGGTCGCCATTGAGCACCCTCAGGTCCTTCCCCTGCAACGGAGCAGGGGCAGCATCCTAGGCTGGCTTACTGGGTCCTCCGCCCCCCACCCTCTCCTTCCCCTCAGAACCCTCGACGCTCCTCACGGATTGCAGCTAGTAGTCAAGCTAAAGGACTCAAAACTAGCCGCCTCACAGCAGCAGGTTTAAGCGCTGGCAACCCCCAGGACATGGAGGGGAACAGCTATGAGTCCCCATGGCAGCACCCTGGCCCTGCAATCCATCAACGCAAATGGGTTGCGGGACTTTAAGCGGAGAGCCCGCCTCCTCCAAAACTTCAGGTCAGCACAAATTGACATCGCTGCTGTCCAGGAGCCCCATATCCTCCCCCACGAACAATCTGCATGGAATGAACAGTTTGGAGGCAACTCCTTCTGGACAAACCATGCCGCCCTTATTGTTTTGAATCCCCGGGTTAAAACCCATTCTTTTTCACAATATCTAGGTGGCCGCCTCATACTGGCCAAACTCACCACTCCTGACTTCTTTTCTTCGCTGCAAGCATCTACCTGACTAATGCAGGTCAGGAGCAAAATCGGCTCTTGGAAGAGCTCGTCCAACTCAATCTTCCACGGATTACAGCCCTCTTAGGAGATTTCAACACAACCATAAGTCGCGTCCGTGACTCTTACCCCCTGCAGCAAAGGAACGCCCTGGATCAAATCGCCTCCAGGATTTCCTTCGCCTGAGTGGCTTTATAGATGCGCTTCCACCCTCCGCATCTGGCCTAGGTTGCATGACTAGGATCCAGTATGATGGAGGAGTTTTCCAGTCAGCGTCACGCATAGATATGGCACTGATTGGCCCCCTGCTAATTGGCCGCGTCTCCTCTCCCATCTCTCGTGACAACCATCTGAGTGATCACAGGTCACTCACCGTTGTCCTCACCACCACACTTAGACCGTCGCGTGGGTTCTGGCCTAGGGTTGCCCCAGCTCTTCTCAACAACCCCTTCACTAAGGAGAAGCTGTCTATGACCATCCTGGAGACTCTCATCTCCCCCACCCCGCCTGCTTGACCACAAGGCTAGATGGGCGGTGACCAAGGAGGGCATCACCCGCGTTGCTTACAACTGTGCCAAAGCCCAGATGACCGCAGCTCGCGCCAGAGTCAAAAGGGCGGAAGCCAGAATCAGACATCTGGAGCAAAACTGCCAGCCTTCGACCTCTCCCAGATGGTCGGAAGACTGGGAAGCAGCGCAGGAAGCACTCCGCTTGGAGCTCACACTGCAGGAAGAACGGGAAGCAAACTTTACAACATCTCGTTACTATGCTCAATAGGAACGCCCCACCCGCTTCTTCTTTCAGAAACAAAAATCCCGGTCAACAGCACAGGATATTACTGCACTGAAGATTGGCACTACAACCACTTCTGATAAGGAGTAAATCACGCAGGAACTACACCGCTTCTACTCCAGCCTATTCCATGCCACCCAGGTGGACCCGTCGGACATCAAAGACTTCCTGTGGCGGGCTCCAGAGCCGCCCATTGACCCACGGGCTGATGAGGCTCTACTGGCGCCTATTTCCATCCAGGAGGTGATGGAAACCCTTCTGAAATCCCCACGGCTTAAAGCCCCAGGCCCAGACGGAATTCCTTTGAGGTGTACCTTCTGGAACCGGCGGTGATAGCCAGAACCCTCCGCGACCTCTTCGCTGCACTCTTGGTGAATGGCGAGGTCCTCCCTGACTCCAGAGGCTCAATCACGACCCTCATTCACAAGAAGTCAGACCATGAGAACCTGGCGAACTGGCGCGCCATAGCATTGATCAACACAGACCACAAGCTCTTCACAAAGCTTTTGGCCAACCGCATCACCAAATGGGTGTCACCTCGCCTCTCCCCATCCCAGCACGGTTTTATTCCGGGGAGGTCGTTATGGGACAACTATAATGACCTTCACGTGACTTTGACTGCTAACTCTCGTAAGGTGAATGGCTTTGTGGCTCTCTTGGATATGGAGAAAGCACATGATCGGGTGGCCTGGAAGTATATTGATGCTTCCCTGGCCCTTCCATCTCCCCCCGCAGCTAGGCGCTGGATATCAGCGCTCTATGACCAGCTCCACACCAGAGTCCTGGCGCCAATGGGTTTTACAGTGGCAGTACCAGTTGGACAAGGTCTCCGGCAAGGGGACCCCCTGAGCCCTATCCTTTTTTAACATCACCCTTGACCCCCTCTTGGCCTCCTTACAGGACAAGCTAACAGGGATTCTAGTCCCAGGTAAGGCCCTTACACGCACCATGGCATTTGCAGATGACACCGACATTGCATTTGGCTGCCCTGGGGGATGTTGCCCTCGCTGATGTGACCATTGAGAGGTACACCAAGGCGTCCAACGCCATGGTCAACACCTCCAAGACAACAGTTGTACAGGTCGGCTCCCCCACCTTCCCCCACCATCTGGTATTGAACCTGTGCGCGGTACCTTCCGTCACCTGGGCGTTCTCACCAACCAACAAGGAGCTGCGCTAAAAGACAATGAGGACTTGCTTCTCGCAGCAGTTAACTCCAGGATTGCCAGCTGGAACCGGTGGCACATCACACCCCAGGGTCGAGCTCTGATGGCCAATGTGTTCCTCCTCTCCAAAGTCTGGTTCCTAGCGCACGTCTACCCATTCACAGATGCCTTTTATACGCGGCTCAATGTACTCCTCCGCTGTTGGATCTGGGGCTCAAACCATCCACCAATGGCCCTCTCAACCATTGCCCGACCCTGCAATGAAGGGGGCCTAGGGCTTCTGTTCACGCGATCCCACGCCACCACAATCTTCCTGAAGTTCCTATGGCCGATTGTCTGCTGGGACGCGACCCCCATGCCCCAATGGGCGCCCGCCCTTCGCCAGTCAGTGTCAGCAGCTCTGGGTCTTCCTAGAGCATCTCTGACCTCATTAGGGGAGTGGCTCACAAACCACCTAGGCCATCGCCTGAAACCATCCTCATCCCCCTACTGGAACCAGGCTCTCCTTGCCCTGAAACAAGTAGGCGCGCGGATCCACCATGCCTTCCCATACAGAAGGGAAGGCCCTGGCCTCAGCCCCTGTCGCCATGCAATTGTGCACAATGGAAAAGTTGTCACAACTCGCCTCAACCCCCAAGATCGTCCTCTCATCCGCCCAAGACTCCTTGAGCTCCTCCCTCCCTCCGTGAGATTTAACCTTAAGGAATTGTGGAAGGACGCCTATCACCTTATCCTGTCAGCAAAGGTGTCCAACACCTTATGGAGGGTGCTCCACTGTTCATACAGGACAGGGGACCGGACTGGCCCTACCTTCCAGCACCAAAGCTGCCCCCACTATGCGGAGCCTATTGACTCCCACCTCCATCGTTTTTTCACCTGTCCAGGTGTTGCCGCATTTTGGCCAAAGGCCCGCGCGCTCCCCCATGCTCAGCCCTGGTCTGGACACCCTGTGCAAGACCTCATGTTCGAGCAGATATTGCCTGGTTGCCACTGACCCCTCCATGTCCTCGCCTATGCCACAGCCATCTGGACCATCCATAAATCCTTCCTTCGTGCTGCCTTTGACCAGCAGGTGTGGACCCTTCCACACATGATCACCCACTTTCAGGTACACTTTGAGATGGCCCTGAAGGTCTGCACTATGTCGCCAACCCTCCCCCGCTCAGTTGTCACTGCAGCACGGCTCTGGCGCGCAAACCCCCCTCCCCTTTCTTGATGCCTCCTCCCTCCCCTTCCCTCGCCTCAGGCTCTTAGGAGCCCAGGCGTAATTCAATAAATATCGATGAATCCCCCTCAGGTTGGGACCATCTTTTACTAAAAAAATGGTTGGAATTGAAGGTATAATTGCTGAATCCTTAGTTAAGTAGCAATAAGGTTTGGATCAGTAAGGTAAATTTTTAAATCTTTTGATTCTAATTTTGATTCAGGTGGATTAGACTTAAGTTTATGATACTTAGTTAAGCTCTTATATTTTTGATTAAAATTGGGCCAAAGAGTGTCTAATTACTGGAAATGATTAGTAAATTGGATGATGTAGCCCTTAAGTCAATTTTAGATAATAACAGCTCTCTAAAAGTTGTAGTTTAGTTTTACTGGATCCAATGTATCTCCAGGTTGAGTTTCCTAATTGATTATATTAAAAAGTATTCATAAATTCAAAAAATTTTTAATAAAATTATCATCAAATTGAATGGATTTTGCAGGAATTAATATTATCTTCAATTTGAGGCCAAACTTATTGGGTTGAATTAATTATAAGGTCCAAATCAGGTGGTTTGGATTTCAAGTCAATTCTGCAGCTAATTCCAGGCGTTTCATATAAAATATGGCTAGATGATTAAATACTGTATCAGCCTGAATTTTTAAATAAATATTGAAGCTCATTAATTGACCTAATTGGAAATTTATTCCATTATACCAAAAGTTAGGTTCTTCAATCCTGGATTAACAACTTTAAAACAGCAATAGTTGTTTTCCAACAAATTTCTACTTTACTTAATTAATATGAGCAGGTCCACTCTTGCCATTTTGGTCTTAATTAATCTAGCGCAGGCTCACCCTTCCATTATTGATCTATCCTATGTCAGAGTAAACAGGTCCTTCTGAATTGATGCTGTCCATGATCAACATATAGGACAGCATTCAGAAATCCTGCACATAACAACATTAAAGCCACCAGAATGGGGAGTGAAAACTAAAAATCCTTGACGTGAGGTCCATAGTCTGAAGAATTGAGACACCGTGGATATTGGAAGTACAACTCCTGCAGTTTTTGCACTCAAGGGCAAGAAAATTTTTAGAAAGGCCAAAAGATGTAGACAGTTAGAAGGAGTATATTTTACTTATAACATCCTTAATGGAGTTTCAACTAGGAGAGACCCGCAAAGAGAAGTACCAGCTATGGCGCTGTTAAATAAATAAGCCATCCTATGCTATTACACAGTGAAATATTTAGATAATAAATTTGATCTCCTTGGTGTGCTAAACGTTTTCGCTAGGTCCAGCTCAGAGGATGACCCTGTAGTGAGCACCATTCTTGGCATTTTCAGTAAAACGCCAGATAGAAGTAGGGGTCCTCAAAGTTGAAAAAAGGAGTCAATAGTTAATTTGGGTCGGCGGAATCCAATTCTAGTAATATACATGGAAGTGCCACATTGTAATGGTAATGAAATGGCTGTGGTATATTAATGCAATTAAGACCTATTTGATGAGTGGATAAATGGCTGAATCGAAATGTATTTGGTTCTTAATAATATTATATATTGTTTGCTCTCAATAACATCACCAACTCTTTGGTATTCATTTCAGGTATTCAAATGTCGTTTCAAGGCGTCAGCACTTTGGCAGCCACTCCAGGGACTATAGGGCCTTGGAGAGACACAAACGTAACTCGTCTTAGTTGAAGACCAGAAAATAGTAACATATATATATTATTAAGTGTTTTGAATCTTAATTCTTTAGATAAAAGATCAAAAACTCTTAGATAGGGCTCTATTATTTTGATTTTAAAGAGTAAAATTACAGTATAAACTGTCTAATCAGGTGATGATAAATTGGATTGAACTCTATGAAAATATATACCAAGTTATTTATATACACCTAATTTCACTGAAGAGGAGGGAATAATAATAAGATAGGGGTAATTAAGCCATGGTCATCAAGTTTGAGATAGTATCATCATCTAAGTAATAGTATTAGATAGTACACAGGTATGAATTTAGCCATGGTTGATTAATTTTAGGGCAAACTTCTATCTCTCATTGCAAACACTTTTGCAACATATTTGATTCATGTCTAGGTAAGTTCAATAATATCATCGAGGAGATTAGTGTTCACCCAATGTTGGGTAGCAGTTGGGAGAGCAAAGTTAAGGGCACAGGAGCGGGACCCACACCATTCAAGTTTCATAAACGCCCCAGTGACACCGAGGGCATAGATAAAATTAATAGTAAAAAACCAGCGGTTAGCTTTCCTTAGAAGTTTTGGCCTGGCAAGCGCGCTGTAACCAGTTCATCAATATGCTGCACTCCCAGCCCCTGTTGTTAGTAGAGCAGAGGTGCAAGTCTTCCTGGATATTCAACAAATGGCGCTTTGGGAAAAGCTTTGTGAAGATGTACACACCCATTTCCCAAATGCAGTGTACGTCGCACCACACTCCATGCCCAAGGTTGGCTGGATCTTGGGCTCAAAAACAAAAATGCGGCAGATGAAGCCACAAAAGTGTGGGTGGTGGTGGACCTCCCAGATGGTCAATGGGTAGTCAACATGAAGCACACTTATTGGACTAAATGTAATCAAATTTTCATCACTTTTGAATTCTTAACTACAACTATTAAGCACACCATGCTGGAGCACCACCTTAAGGCTGGGCACACCAAATATGGGGAAATCCAATTCTTCAAGATGCAGCACTTTACGCTCATGCCAGACCTGTGCACAGGCAAGGCGATTGCAGTACTCACCCCATATGCAGGGGTAGCAGAAGATTTGATCCAAATCCCACACACCGCTTTTGTGGAAATTGATGGGCAAGAATACCATCCATTCCATGTCACCATAGATAGCGCGCCTCCTATCCGCACCTTCTGTTGCACTTTTGGCCACAAGGCCCATACCTTCCCCGCCAAGGAGGGCAATACTTAAAACGAAATCCCAGATGCAATGAGCAGAGCAGACGCCCATTATGAGCCAGCAATAGACACTGATGTTACCTTCCCGTGGGGTGTGCCTCAGTGCTACATTCAAGTTAAGCCTGTGTCCCCGCAGGAGTATAAGAAGGCCAAGCAGGCCCGCAGAGCGGTAGCCAAGGCGGCGCCCACAGCCACATCCATGATCCCGCCCACCCAGCTCCAGGAGAACTTCAAGCCATTTGCTGTGGAAGCAGCTTGCAAATCCTTCCACCAATCAGATTGGGCTACCCAAGCTGAGGATCAGATGGGTGAGTCAGATTCGCCTGACCAGTGCTACCAAGCCTCAATCAAAACCAAGTCGCCCACCAATCTACCTACCAAAATTTCGTTAACGTGTGATGGTGCACCACAAGTGCACACCATGCTGAATTCGTTCCAAGGTGGGAAATAAGCAGAAGGCAAAAGCCAACACCAACCCCAACGTGAAAGTATCACACACTGAACCATACTCCATAGCACAGAATACCCACGCTGTCATACAGCCATGTGCTGAAAACAGAAGGCTGAATGGCATGGGTGCCCTCCCCCTCGCACCTAAGGTGCAATGGGGGAGCCTTTACTATATTTGGGATGTTGAACATCGCTGGACTCAAGGCCTTGCCATCCCAGGCTAGGAAATTGAGTTTTTTAAAAAAAATTTACCCATGGAATCCTGGCCATTCAGGATACCCATTGTCCACATGTTGCATAGGACACATGGGCAACCATGCTCCTCCCTTCCCTTTCCTTTTGGTCACCGCACTGTGGGGTACTTATTTGAGCGACCCATAATTTTAAATTTATTTCATCAACTTTGTACCTTGACGGCCATGTCCTTGTTATATCCTTTTCATGGGATGATGAAGTGCACGCTGTCATTAACATATACGCCCCAATCTATGCATGAGCTCATTAGGAATTCTTCTTGGCATTAATTCCCTCCCGCTTCCCCCTGACCCTTTTGTGGTGGGCAACATGAACTGCTGGATCAACCTAGCCACTGACCGCTGGCCCTCGTCACCTACACCCCCGCAGGGGCACATAGAACTTCACGTTCTAAAGGCCACTTTGGGATTATTAGATACTCTGCCGCATCATGCACCACTGTTCACAAACAAGTCTCGTCCCCATGTGTACAACGGCCTGCTGAGGTCTATGTCTCACATTGACCTTATCCTTGCACCGTTGAAATTTCAGTCTCAAGTTTCCCACTTTATGATGACAAAACTTGATTTGTCCGACCACAGGTTGGTATCAATTTCCTTCTCTTTGTCACATATGGCAGCACAGGTTCCAAAGTGGTGCAAGCTCCATCCAGCTGAGATCATGTCGCCCAGGTTTTCCTCATGGGTAGGTGAAACCTCAGCTTCAGAATTTACCACACCGTTATGTGCAGACCCACTTTCTACCTGGTCAACCTTCAAGGCGAACACCATCTACCCAGGCATGCCACATCTCATCATGTCGCTCTCAGGCTGCCTTGGCAGTCATCTTGTGCATGCTGGTAGAAGTGGACCACCTGGAATATAATGTACCTGCAGCAGGCTACAGACCAGCTTGGGGTCTTAAGTGGGCAGAAGTGTCCGCTTGCCTCAACGCACTGGTAAGGCAACACAAGCATCAAGTTTATGTTCAATATAAGGCAAAGAATATAACAGCGGGTGGTATGTGCTCTGCTTACTTCTTTTTTCAAAAATTCTTTGTACTGCAACAGAGCTTGGCCTGCACACAGTTGAGGCGGACAGACCACTCCATCGCAGATACTCCAGCCAAAGTGGCAATTGAAGTTCAAAGTAATACTCCAAATTGTATTGCACTGATCCAGTACAACTGGCAAAGTTGATGATAGTCTTTAAAGTGCACATATTCGCACCATTTCTAATTACACAGAGTTGATGAATTTAGTTTTTTGGGATGAACTCTGGTCTGCCATTTGTGGTGCACTGTCACGGATGGGGCTCCCAAGGCCCAGCCCACCACCAGCCCTACACCACTCGCCCCCATACGCGGCTGTACCAATTCTGATTGGTCCTGTCCAATGGAAGGCCTTGCCAGGCACACCTGGATGAGGTGCAGTGCACCAGCCTCTGTCACCTTGGGCCTCTGGGCAGAGGTGCCTCCCCACAACCTCTAACGTCTCAGGGTCAATGGGCTGAGGTGCGGTCAACTGACCTCTGTTGCCTCGGGCCACTCTGGCTTCCCCTCTAACCAGGGCAAGACCGCTCCAAACGGATCCCAGCACATCCACCCCTTACTTTTTCCAGATGCACCGCCATCTGCTCACCAGAACTTGCTTCAAATAAATACATTTAAATAAAAAAAAGTTCAGAAAACAGCGGCCTTTATTGAAATTGGACTCAAAGTTGGAATAGAATTCCAAAGTGAGGGCCGTTGGGGCTGACCTCACTTTGAAATACTTCTAAAAAAGGCTAAATGAATTGTGTGTCATAAGGGGCGCAAAAGCCCCCAGAATTGGTGGCATCCAGGCAACTTGGCGGAGAAATGGGGAATTTAAGAATGACAAACAAAAAATAATTTATCTAAATTATTCCGCTATTGACCTGAATTTGAAAATCCTACTTGGAATAGCAGAATTGCAACTATCAACATACATGAATCCCATAAGTTTGGAATTATGGGATTCATGTACGATTGTCAATTATTACATGCACCATACATGAAATGCCCAGGTCCAGATGAGATTCCTTTTGAGTTCTATAAGAAATAATATAAATATTTTTCCTCATTTCTGCTTACCTCAATGAACCAGTGTCTAATGGAAACACGCCTCCTCCCTGGAGTCCAAGAGGCCTACACAATAACGTTGTATAAGAAAGGGGATAAGTTATTGACTTTTTTCTCTCGTTGCAATCACTTTTGCAACCTATTCAATTCAAGTCTTAATCTAGTTTGATAATCCCACAGAGGAGATTAGTCTGCGCCCATGTCAGGGAGCAGTTGGGCAAGTAAGGTAAGAGGAGCAGGTGGTAGGCCCGCAGCCTCAAATGTTCAAAAAACGCCCCGGAGAAACTGGTGGAATAGAATATTTTTAAAAACTGGCGGTCACTATTTCCCCAGAAATTCTCACTTGGCAAGCACGATGCAACCAGTACATCAACACGCCGCACTCCCAGCCGCTTTCATTGGTGGAATATGGAGTCCGCGTGTTTCTGGACATCCAACAAATGGCTTTATGAAAAATTTTGTGGGGATGTGCACACTTATTTCCTGACCGCGGTGTAAGTCACACCCCACTCCATGTCATGTGGTTGGCTGGACCTAGGCTTCAAAAACAAGGAGGCAGCAGATGAGGCTGCTGTGGTGCGCAAAGTGATTGACCTCCCCAAAGGGCAATTGGTCATCAAAACCAAACGCACCAGATGGACAAAATCCAACCAAATTTTCCTCACGTTTGACCTTTTGCCTACTACGGTAAAACGTGACATTTTGGAGCAACACCTGAAAGATGGTCTCACCATCTACGGCGAAATACAATCTTTTGAGATGCAACACTTTACGCTGATGCCACACCTGTGCACCGGCAAAGCCATTGCAGTTCTGACCCCAACTGAGGATATCGCAAAGGACCTAACCCAGATCCCACACTCCACTTTTATTAATACTGAAGGGCATACCACCCACCCTTTCTGGGAAACCGTGGACAGCGCCCCCCATCTGCACCCACTGTGATGCATTCAGCCATAAGGCACATGCATGCCCCACCAAGGAGGGCGTCACATTCCAAGAGCACCCCTCAGTGGCCATGGCCAGCGGAGAGGCGCACTACAAACCAACCACAAGCACCAAAGAGGCTTTCCTGTGGGGAGCACAAGGCTGCTACCTACTGATAAAGCCTATTTCCACGCAAGAGTGGAAGAAGGCCAAGCAGGCCCACAGGGCCACAGCCAAGGAAGTGGCTAAAGTCATCACCGCTATCCCACACTCCCAACGCCAGGAGGACATCAAAACCTTCACGGTGGAAGCAACTTGGGAATCCAACAACCAATCAGATTGGAAAGCCCATGCCAATTGGGCCACCCATTCTGAGGATCCGATGGGGGACTCAATCTTACCCAATCTTTACAACCAAGCTCCAGTTGAAACTGACTTGGGACCCATCCTACCTAAATTTTTTTTGACCCACTCAATGGTGCACCAAACTCATCCGCACCACAAAAAATTCGTCTGACGTCAGGGAAACAAAAAGCGAAGGCAAAAGCCAACGCGAACCTTTCTGCTAAAATCAACAAAACTACTGATAGCGTTGCTGCAAACACCTGCACTGCCGTGAAGGCCCATGGGGATCTAGAGGAGGCTAGTGGGCCCAGGTGCCCACCCCCTCACACCTAAGGTGTGATGGGGGAAACCTTCACTTTAGGGATGTTGAATATCGCTGGACTCAAGGCCTCACCGTCCCAGGCTAGGAAACTAAGTTTTTTACAAAAAAAATTTCCCGTGGATATCCTGGTCATCCAGGAGTCCCACTGTCCCCGAGGTTCTGAGGAGGCTTGGAAAACCATGCTCCTTCCATCCCTATCCTTTTGGTCAGAGCACTGTGGGGTGCTAGTTTAGAGAAACAATTTCTTCAAATTTTTATCATTGGAAACCTTCCTCAATGGCTGAGTCCTCGTTGTCACTTTCTCGTGGGACAACATGGCGCACGCTATCATCAACATCTACACCCCAAATGGTGCACGAGAGCGTCAGGAATTTTTCTTGTCAGTCAAATCCCTCCCGCTACCCCCAGACCCTATCGTAGTTGGTGACATGAACTGTTGGCTAAACACATCAACAGACTATTGGCTTTCCTCCTCCCACGCCCCCCAGGGTCACGTAGAACATCGCGTTCTAAAGGCCACCCTGGGGTTAATGGATGTGCTGCCGCAGCAAGCCCTGCTGCTCAAAAACATGATGCGCCCCCACATCCACAAAGGCCAATTAAGGTCCATGTCCCGCATTGACCTTATCCTTATGCCAGCGAAATTCCAACCCCACATTTCCCACTTCAAAACAACAAAAATGGAATTCTCTGACCACCGACTGGTCTCAATAACCTACCACCTACCTGTCACAGTGGCTAAGGCCCCACATTGGTGCAAACTCCGCCCCCCAAACTCGCATTGCCAGGATTTTCCACTTGTGTGGAATCAGCAACTTTGGCAAAAGAGTTTGTTGCACCATTTTGCGCGGACCCCATCTCCACATGAGCAACCTTCAAAGAGGATACCATCCGCCACTCTCACCACCTCTCCTCCAGACGCTCACAAGCCACATTGGCTGTCATTTCGCGCGCTCTGGCAGAGTTGGCACACCTGGAGTCTAACATCCCAGCTACAGGATACAGCCCTGCTAGGGGCCGGAAGTGGGCGGAGGCAGCCGCTCACCTCAACGCGCTCAAAAGGCAACACATACATCAGGTTTGTGTTCAGTACAGGGCCAAACGTTTTATAAAGGGTGACAAGTGCACCGCATATTATTTTAAATTTTTTTTGCACCACGCCAGAGTGTGGCCTGCACACAGGTGCAAAGATCAGATGATTCCTTTGCGGATACACCAGCCAAAGTGGCAATCAAAACACAGAAGTATTACTCCAATTTATACCAATCTGATCCGATTCAGCCATCCAAAGTGGCAGAATTTCTTGACCAAGCCCACATCCGCACCATTTCCTGATACCTAAAATAATGAATTTGATTACTCCTAACGAATTATGGACAGCCATACGCGGTGCACCAAACCGGAAATGCTCAGGCCCAGATGGCATTCCATATGAATTCTACAAAAAGTACTTCAAATATATCCCCACTGCTGCTTGCCTCACTTAACCAGAGCCTTCTGGAAACGCGCCTCCTACCAGGAGGACAAGAGGCCTTCACCATCACACTCTTCAAGAAAGGGGATAAGCTTGACTTAGCCAACTGGCGCCCCATTTCTTTAACTAACATGGATACAAAAATTAACAAAAATCATGGCTAACCATTTAAGGATTGTAGCATCTGCCACCATCTCCCCCAGAACAATTTGGTTTCATACCCAGAAAATCGATTTGGGACAACGTGCACTCTGTGGCTAATGCATGCCAGTCCACAGCCTCTGGGGCACTTGTATTCTTGGACCAACAGAAGGCCTATGATAGAGTAAACTGGCAATTATCTCAGAGCCTGCCTCCATCGATTCTGCTTACCCCCTCGCTTCATCAAATGGGTGATGCTGCTCACGGAATCTGCAACAATGGCAGTAAGTGGCCCTGGCTTCTTAACAGAAGTGGTCCGCCCTCAAAGGGGCTTGCGACAAGGGGACCCTTTAAGCCCACTCTTATACAACTTCAGCCTTGACTCACTACTTTAAAACGTGAATGCCCAAATCACTGGGGTCCATGTGCCAGGCCAAGCCCCGGTCAAGATGATGGCGTTTGCAGATGACTGTGTGGTTGGGGTGTCCAATAATAAAGATGCACGCGCACTAGAAGCTCTCATCCAGGAGTATTCTCGTGTAAGTAGCGCTGCACTGAACGCTTCCAGAAACGAAATCATCCTCCTTGGTCAGTCTCAAAACTGCTGGGCCCCTGCAACCGGTGCCCAGCTTAGCCCATCTGCTTGCACACGTGCTCGCCCTCCCAGCTCACTCCACACCGCCCCACTGGTGCTCCCCTTCATGCCACGCCCTACCATAGGGCTGGTCCGCCATCTGGGCGTGTGGGTGGAGGCAGGCGGGTACGCATCAGCAGTAATGGAGAGTCATATTCTAGACAATGTGACAAAGCGCATCGCCTCTCTCAGAGCCCACCCTACTTCCCTTACTGGCAGGGTCATTTTAGCCAACTCTATGCTCCTCACCAAAGTCTGGTTTGGAGCCCACGCCATCCCCTTCTCCCCAAGCTTCTTCAAATCCTTGTATGCCCTGCTGCAAGGATGGCTTTGGTCAGGACGCCCTCCACCAGTATGGCTAGAGGTCATGTTTGGACCTTATCATCATGGTGGCATGGGCCTACTTGAATTCAGAGCCCATGCTGCTAAGATCTTGGGTACCTGGATTGCAGCCATCACCGCCCCTACGCTCCCCTCCCAACACTAGTCACGCGTGGCCCGCTCCAACTTCTCCCGCGCCTTGGGCCTCAACAATCCATCGAACCCCACTCCCTGATGAAATACCTGGCTTCACACCCATTGGCCACAGGCCCTCATGGTACTAAAGCCCACTACAAACGAATCCTCCTCTCCATGTGGAGCGCTGAGTGGAGAATTCGTATTAGTGGACATACAGCCCAGAGAGGCCACCCTTCTCCTCAGTTCACACAAGAGTTACAGGGGCTACCCACCCAAGATGGCGTGATCCCCACACGGCCCCATGTCCTATCCAGGGTGGACTACCTGGACATGATGGACATCCCTTACTCCATTATGACCCAAAAACTATCTGGAAATACGCACACCATCCTCTGTTGCAGCCTCAAATCCGCTCCCATGTGTGGCGCTGCCTGAGGCAGGTGTACCGTACAGTTGAGTGCTCTAACGCTTTACACTCATCCTGCGTCGTGTGTGGCCAGTATGGAACGCTGTTCCACCGCCTGGAGAAGTGTCCTACCTCTAAAGTGATATGGCGCGAAGTTCAACGTCTGCTGGTCCAGGATCAAACACACCCCTTCAGCCTGTCAAGAGATATGTTTGCTTTATCAATGGCACCCCCCTTCCACCCTCCCTCCGTGCTCTGGTGGTTGCTTTGCCATGTGGACTATCCACACAATTGTCTTGGATGCCATTGCAGGCTCCACCCCCACCCTCCCAGAAGCTGTCCACAGATTCCGGTCTCAATTGGTGGAACACTTTCAAGTGTGGATGTTTGGATACCTCCCACCACGCCGCTGACAGCTGGTCTCCTCCTGGTTCCCAGTTTGGTTCATCAAATCAGACCCCTTCCTCCACACGTGTTCAATTGTGGCTACGGTCCCTTCACACGTTCCCTCCCCCTCCCCATAAGTGGTGTTCCCGCTGGCAACAAGTGATAGCATCGCTTCTCTGGTACGCCTTCCCTGTTTCTAAGTTTTGTCTCCTTTGGGTTAAATTTGGAAGTGTCCGTCCCATGGTCGGCCTTCCCCGCAATAAATTTAAAGAAAGGGGATAAGTTGGACTTGACAGCTGCGCCTCATATCACTTACTAACACAGATACAAACTTTTTGCTAAAATCATGGCAGGCCCAGAGGTAGTTGCCTCTGCTCTTATCTCCCCTGAGCAATTTGGTTTTATTCCTAAATGGTCTATTTGTGACAACATACATATACTGTAGCAAACTTCTGACAATCCATGGCTTCTGGAGCACTTGTTTTTTTAGACCAGCAGAAGGATTAAGATAGAGTCAAATTGGGATTACCTCAAAGCCTGCCTCCACAAGTTCCACCTCCACACATTGTTTCATTAATTGGGTTATGCTGCACATGGAATCTTCCACAATGGTTGTGCATGGCCCTGGCTTCCTCAGGGATGTAGTTCGCCCTCAAAGGGGCCTACGCCAAGGGGACTCTCTAAGCCCACTCTTGTATAAATTCAGCCTTAACCACTACTTCGCAATGTAAAAGCCAGACTTACTGGTGCCCATATGCATGACCAAGCACCAGTCAAGATGTTGGCGTTTGCTGATGATTGTGTGGTTGGAATGTCTAACAATCATGATGCACACGCGCTTGAAGCTACTATACAGGTTTACTCCAGGGTAAGTAACACTGCACTTAACGCCTCCAAAACCAAAATCATTCTCCTTGACTGGTATCAAGCCTGCTGGTCGCCTGCACCCTATTTACTATCTACTTCAGTAGCTTGCTCACGGGTTTACTTGCCCCACCCACCCCAAACCGCCCCACTCGTGCTCCCCTTTGTGCCAAGACCCACCGCTGGTCTAGTCCGCCATTTGGGGGTGTGGCTGGAGGTGGGAGGGTACTCCTCAACGGTGATGGAACACCATATCCTGGATAACGTTACAAAATGCATAGCTTCCCTCAGAGCCCGCCAAACCTCCCTTACAGGCAGGGTAGTGCTAACCAACTTTATTTTCCTTTCTAAAGTTTGGTTTGGGGCCCATGGCATCACTTTTTCCCCTTATTTCTTCAAATCATTATGCGCCCTTCTGCAAGGATATCTTTGGTTAGGCCACCCACCGCCAGTGCGTCTGGATGTCATGTTTGGCCCTCTCCATAGTGGTGGTATGGGCCTACTCAACTTTGAGGCCCACGCTGTCAATTTAATTGGCACCTGGATCGCTACAGTCACCAACCCAACGATCTCAGCCCAGCATTGGTCACGTGCATCTCACTCCAACTTCTCCCACGCCCTGGGCCTCAGCAATTCTACCCACCCCCATTCTCTTTTAAAATATCTTGCCACACACCCTTCTGCTGTGGGCCCACATGGGACGTCACCACACTTCAAAAGATTTCTCCTCTCCATGCAGAGCGCTGAGTGGAGGATTCACATCTGTGGGCACACCGCTCAGAGGGGACGTCCCTCTCCTTAGTTCACCCAGTAAGTACAAGGCCAAGCCATTATAAACAATGTGATACCCATGAGGACCCCTGTCATGGCCAGGGTGGACTACCTGAACAAGTTGGACATCCCCTACTCCCTTGATACCAAGAAAGCAATTTTAAAGTACGCCCACCACCCTCTTCTGCAGCCACATATTTGTTCCCATGTATGGTGCTGCTTGAAACAGGTATACCATTCTGCTGAGCGCTCTAATGCTTTGCACTCATCTTGTGTCATGTGTGACCAGTATGGAACTTTGGTTCAACGCCTGGAAGAGTGCCCCCCATTAAAAGCGATCTGGCATGGGGTATAGCATCTCTTTCGCCAGGATCAAACACGGCCTTTCGCCTATCTTAAGACATCTTTGCCTCGTCCTTTAATTCCCCTATAGCACCTTCCTTCTGAGCCTTAGTGGTTGCAATTACTATGTGGACTATCCACACGGTTGTCTTGGATGCTATCTCAGGCTCTACTCCACCCTTCAGGAAGCTGTACGCTGGTTCCAGTCACACCTTGTGGACCACTTTCAAGCATGGTTGTTTGGGTACCTACCATCCCATTGCCACCAGTCGGTCTAATCCTGGTTTCCTGTTTGGTTCATCACTTCAGACCTCTTCCTGCATACGTGCTCAATAGTGGCGCAAGCTCCTACACACGTATTCCCCTTCCATTTCTTGGCGTTCCACTGCAACATGAGATAGCTTTTGCTTCTCTGTGGTGCACCCCTTTACTGTTTTAGTTTCTTTTGTTTACATATTGGAAGTGTCTATCCCTGGTCGGTCTTCCCCAAATAAAATGTAAAAAATTTAAAAAAATTAATTAATTTTAAGGCCTGATTTATCATGTTTTAATTTTTGGAGGTTATTTAATGGTTGGTCCTGGGATATGGCTTAACTTTTCCCAGGGTAAAACTCTGAAACCCCCCAAGATGGCATTAATGAACCTTTGAAAGCAGGTGGTAGTATTCTTTAAACCAAAAGGCATGACTTTGAACTTGTAGATGCTTTATTGAGTTTGAAAAGCGGTCAGGCACTCCTGGCCTTCTTTATTATGAATCTGGTCAAAGGCTTTAAGACAATCCAACTTGCTGGACACTCTTCCTTCTCCAGTAGTGGGCAATCTTCTGCTCCAGGAGGAGTGGGTGGGGGTCAGGTGCTGTCACGATGTTCAGGTTTCCATAATTAAGCAGGGATGGAGGGAACCATCATACTTCACTAAAAATAGGAGGGGAAGCACACCGGTAAGATTTCCTGAAGATTTGACTCTTAGAGAGACTGTCATCAACCCAAACGTCCAAGGCGGCCACCTCCATCAAAGAAAAGGGATAGATGGGAGAGAATATCTTGACGAGGTCGGCATCTAAATCAAACTCAAAGTCAAATTTATTGTTCTCAGGGAGTGGGCGAGGCTTGAAGAGATCAAAAATGTCCTCATATCTTTTGATGTACTCAGCCAGGATAAGTGATGGGGTTGGGGTGACAGTTGGGTTGGATAGAGGCTAGGCCTACCTTGGGGGAAAGGCACCATCTTCTTGGAAGCACCATAGGCTTTCATCCAGATAAGGGATGGTAACTGTGACTCATCCAATAAATTTTTCATGCATAGTGGAGTCCATGAGATTGGTGAAGATATTAAATTGTCGCCACCAGCCAACAACCAGAATAACAGGGTACAGAAGGTTTGAAATTGAAGAGAGTTTCTCCACAAAGTGACCATCTCCTGAAAAAAGGGAACAAGTGATAATACACGGTAGCTTGAGATGGTTTAAGACGCACCACTTTTCACAAACTGACTAACCCCTAAGGGAAGGTTCATGGACTCCGTCAGCTCTTGACAGATGAAGTTTTAATAGTGCCAATTGTTGGGCTTTAGGATTTTTTAGCTTGCTGGTGCTATTATAACCTAAACTCCAACAAATGGGGGATTGTAACCACTGTAGATAATAAAAATAAAAAACTCTAAAAACTAGAAAGTTGAGCTTTTTATAGTTCTATTAGGTCCCACGGGGATAATAAATGAACCCTATTAATAAGTCGATGGTAATATTAAACATTGAGGCTTGAAGTTCGGATGGATTAATAATGTCTGAATTTGGGAATATTGGGATTTAAACTATCAGATTAGTTGAGACTCACCTCGCTTCAATGAGAGGGCAGATGGGGAAGTGACAACAGGGAAAATGTACCCATGAGGTAGGGACTTTATATATTTAGTACAATCAGAAGGTGGGAAAGTATTTTTTTGCTGAACCCCTTCTGACCCTATAAAAGGGGCCAGTCTTTGAGGTTAGCTTGACTAGGAATTGTTGTATGACAGGGAGGGAACTCCGAATGGCTCCCTGGTTCTACCAATGATTTGGAATATCCCTGCTACCTGAACTCAAGATTTTTGGCCAAGTTTTATTAAACGTATTTCCCCAATTTGGAGGGTTCCACCGAGAATCAGCCAGGGTCTTTTGGCCAATTTCATTTAAGTTAAAACATGAATCACTCTTAAGACAACATCAGACTTGTAATTGTCTAACATCACCCCTTCAAGAGTGTTTGGGGAAGAACAAGGTCGCAGAAATTGGCCCTGAACTCAGTTGATAGTAACTCATGTAGCAAGGGATTTGATGGAGTACTCCTCTCCTCACTTGTAAGTGACTACAAAAGGTTCTTCCCAAATAGACCTGAGTTTCTCACTTCTAAGGTGATACAATTGTTGTTTAAAGAACCAAGTCAGATAATTGGAATGAAGGAAGAGGGGGCTGGAGCTCATTAGCGGTTTGACCCTTTTGTGACAATTTTGGCCAAATTAGTCATAGCCTCTGATTGCAACTGAATTTGTGCTAGGCCAACTTCTTCATAGCTTGCTCAGGGTCAGTACTATCAGTGAAAATGTCTTTGGTTAATAATGCTGGCATCCCAGGCTCTCGTCCATACAACACATGGAAAGGAGACATCTTAAGAATCCGGTGGTAACTGATATGGTAGCCATGAGGGCACTTGGTAAGTACTGATCCCAGTGAAGGGGACCTGGAGTGGCCATTTTACATAATATAGAGACCAGGGTCTCATTGTTCAAAGTGTTTAAGGTGCAGAAAAGAGCTGTTGCATGCATATGGAGGTTGCGAGGAATCTTTACCACTCTGGAGGTGAAGTATTTACCATTATTACAGAGCAGAACTTGGGGGCAACCATGTCGAGCAAAAAAATACTGTTGGAGGAAAGTGGCTGGGCTTTGGCCATCTGAGCTGAGATAGCCACAGCCTCGACCCATTAGGTAAAGTGATCAATCCCCACCAAGATATCTCAATTTCCACCCGTGGTTTGTGGTAGAGGGCCAACCACATCGAGACTTATCGTGTGGAAAGGCTGTTGAGGGGTAGGAGGTTAATATTGATACTTGGTTATAAAGCTGGATTTTTTTTTACATCTATGACAGGGATCCAAGACTTTGATGAAGATCTCCATGATTCCAACCCAGTGATAGCGTTCTTTTACCCATTCATAGGTTTTCCGCACTCCAATATACCCTAGGAGGGCATGAGACTCCATAATGACAGGTACTCACTCTGAGGGTCGGAGGTAAGGTAACCATTTAACCCCTACTTTCTTATACAGATTCCCATTATCCATCTTAGTGTTACAGGAATGTCAAGCGAGCATCATCTGGACTGGTTCTTCCTCATCCTCCCAAGCATCAGAGGTCCTTAGGAGATCATTTAGCCGATCTGCTTCACTGTTATCAAAGTGAAGGATGGGCAGCCAAATCAACCCATGGACATTCATGTGGCTCATCCCAGCTTGGTGCGCAATGGTCATATCATAGTGCTGGATCTTCAAAGCCTAGCGTGCCAACCGCCCAGTGGGAGCTTTCATAATTTATAACCACTTTAAAAGGCGTGGTTAGTAACCACTTTAAATGAGGTCCCATATAAGAAAGGGCGGTATTATTTAACAGTGAGTAAGATGGCTAGGCATTCCTTCTCAATGACGCTATAGTTGCGTTTTGCCTTAAGGAGCATCTTTCTGAAATATGAAATGGGTTGATTAACCCCATGCTCATTCAGTTGAGCCAAGATAGCTCCAACTGCGTAATAAGAGGCATCAGTAAACAGCATGAAGAATTTACTATAGTCAGAGTGGTCTAGGATTGTCCGTCGCTACAGCGGCTTTTTTAGCGTTTCAAAAGCATCCTGTTGTTCCGCCCCCCAATAGAAAGGGGTGTTTTTAGTTGAAAGCCATACAAGGGGCTCACCAAGCTGAGCGAATTTGGGGATGAATTGATGGTAGTACCCCATCATGTCCAAGAACACCTGAATATTGCGGAGGGTTTTGTGGGCAGGCATCTTGAATATCGCCCCAACCTTATCATGGAGAGGCTGGATCCCATCTGAGGAGATGGCATGGCCCAGGAACTCCAACTTCTTTTGGAAGAATGTGAATTTGGAGGAATTCAGTTAATGTGAGAGGCCCACAAGCGGTGGAAAGCTTCCTTTAAGTGTTAAAGGTGCTCACTGAAGGTTCTGGATAAAGATGATGATATCGTCAAGATAGACAATTACGCCACTAAGCATCAGATCCTTCAAGATGTGGTCCATGTCTCGCTGAAAAGATGTGAGCGCATTACACAACACTTGTGGTAGTTGGGTATGTTGGAAGAGGCCCTCGCTGCTGATAAGCGCACACATTTCCTGGTTTTGCAGAGAAAGGTCCATCTGCCAGTATTTGCTAGCCAAATCCATGGCGGAAAAGAACTTGCACTCAGAGAGTTGGGCCATAGCGTCACCAAATTCGCAGGATTATGTAGCTGTCCTTCTTAGTGAGGTTATTCAGCTTGTGGTAGTCCATAACTACCCAATGCCCAGCATTATTCTTTTTTATGAGCAATAGTGGAGATGAACAAGGGCTTTGAGAAGGCACCAGTAGCCCCGCGTCCAGTAACTGATTAATTTCCGTCCTCATCTGGAGCTCCTCAACTTTTAATTTCCTAATAAGACTTGGATCAGATTGGCTTGGCATCACCAACATCAATGGTGTGGCACCAGCCCTTCATATGCTAATAGTCATTATCAAATTTGGAGAAAATGTCACTACATGACTCCAGTAAAGAATGAACTTTATTAAGCTCAGTGGGAGTTAGATCATCAGAAATCTGAATTTTGGGCAAAGCGCATATCATTTGGTCAGTGGGTAGTCCCATATCTAGCATAAACCCAATATAATGGACTTGGTGGATGTCCCCAATTGGAATCAACAGGGCTTTTCCAATATCCTGATGTTTCTTTACAACCATGTCCTTGTTGGTAAGGTTTCCCAACGGGAGATTAATTGGTCGCTGATAAGCAGGGTTTAGGATACCTGGCAATACCCAAGATTCCCAAGGGTTATTCCATCAATGCTTGTTAAGTGCTGGAGGCAGTTGCAGGGGATTTGCATAGTAATTTTGGTGTCCATAACCTTTTGTTCACCCGCTTTGATTACTACCTCCTCTGACGCATACATTGGAATGCCCTCTGTAGCATCCACGGAGTGAGGCAGTTTTTTTGTGTTTCTGCCCAATGTGGTATAATTAAGGGTGAGGGAGGATGAAGGATAATTAACTACGCATGTAAATTCCTTCTTTTTTCGCTCATCAGTTTTAAAGACTAGGGGAACTTCATAATTTAGAAGGGAGAGAAATCCCTATTTCACATTAATGATTCCTTCATACTCAATCATGAATTAAGTGCCAATGAGTAGGTCATAAGCGTTATTTGTTAATGCCACAGCGGGGGCAGCCAATAGGAGCTTCCCAATCCGTATGGGTAAAGAAGAGTAGGCTCCAATAGCTCGCGTATTGTTAGACCCTGCAATTCCAAACTCTTGTGAATACTCCAGGTTGGGCGCTAACTTAATTCTATTGATGAGTTTTGATGAGACCACGTTCACTGGAGCACCCATATCAAGGATGGATAGAACGCGCACCTTGTTGATGACAACCTCTACCTTAGTTATTTTGCTACCAAAAGTAGGAGGGAGGGCGAGAAATTCCTACAAACGGAGAGTGGAGGCAAGGCGTTGAGCCATTGCAGGGTATTTGTCTTTAATATATTGGAGGATGAACCTGATGGGTGGATCAGATAACTGTCACAAAAAGCTGGTCAGCATCACTAGAGGTATCAATCACCTCTGAAAACCAAAACAACAGTTGAAGATAGTTTCGTCGTGGTATCATCCTATATCAATTCTTTCAGGCCTCAAGCTATCTGGAATATGCACTTCCATTGGAGCTCCCAGGAAATAATAGACTGCATCTTTACCACCCTCTTCAGACTCGTCATCAGAGGGATTGTCAATGCACATCAACGAGTTACTAAGAGGGGGCTGAGAAACCGTCTTAATATCCTTACAGTGGAGGGCTTTGTCGCTCTCATCTACCATTTTGACTTTTAAAGGGAGCATCGTAGCTGTACCAACTTTTGGGGAGGCGTTGGAAATGTAATGGCTTTGATTTTTGCCTTAGAAGTGACCGGCTTTTGCTACCCCATGATGGCAGGTTTTGAACTAGGGGCAGCAGTAGTTGAGGTTGAGGGGGATTGAGGTAGCGGCTTAGACAGATTAAATACTTTGTTTACCTTAGTAGATCACTACTCAAGAGGGGAACCAGGCTAAGTGATAACTTAATTCACCGGCTGAGCTTTTAAATCTGAATTTCAAGGGGAGCCTGCCCCATAAATGCCAATGTTTTCTGGCTATCCTCACATGGTGGAGGAGTACCTTGCCGTTGCAGCTCTGCAACAGCTGGGTTCCAGAGGGATACAGCCATAGAAGAGGATGGAGGGTTCAGAGATAATTTCCGCTTTAGAGCTCTTTGCAGAAGTTCAGGTTCATAAAAGTCAGCCACTGCTATCAGTGCCTCTTTAAAATCCCGAACAGTTTGGAAGGTGTGCTTGACTGCGGAGATATACATTGCTAAAGAGGGATAAGACGCCAAGCTAGTCATTATAGCAGCAATAGCATCATCTAGTGGAAGCAGTTTGACCAGCAACAAAGGTTGAGCTTTGCTATAGAATCGCTCAAAAAATGAGGGATCAATTCTCCCTATTGCAGGCTAAGGCACATAAAGGCATGTTTTTGCTGTTGTAAACTCTGCTTGGAACCAAACTCGTCAATCAGCGCTTGTTTAACCTCCGCCCAGGTGCCAAGTGTGGCCATTTTGAGGAACCATGATCTCCTGAGCCATCAGACTCAAGCAGGGAAGGATAAACTTGGTTTTGAAGAGCAGTTACTCCTTCCATTGAAGATTCATAAACATAAAGGAATGAGGCGTTACTGCTCTCACCAGGTGTGAACTTGTCTTCGAATGGAGTTTTAAAAATAGTAGGGAGGGCCCATAAGGACCTTGTGGGGAGTGCTGCTCAAGCCTTTTGAGGCGAGATAAAGCACTGGCTTGTTGTTGCTTTAAAGATGCTAGTCTTGGTTCTGAGATAGTTGTCATTGTTAAACTGTTTTAATGGTATACAGGCCCCCTGTAGTAAGCACCACTTGTTGGATTTTAGGATTTTTAGGCTCGCTGGTGCTATTTTAACCTTAACTCCAACAAATAAGCGATTGTAACCACTGAAGATAATAAAAATAAAAAACTTTAAAAACTAGAAAGTTGAGCTTTTTTATAGTTTTATTAGGTCCCGCGGGGTATAAGAAATGAACCCTATTAATAAGTTGATGTTAATATTAAAATATTGAAGCTCAAAGTTTGGATGACTTAGTAATGTCCAGATTTGGGAATATTGGAATTCAAACTATTGAATTGGTTGAGACTCACCTCGCTTCAATGAGAGGGCAGATGGGGAAGTGACAACAGGGAAAATGTACCAATGAGATAGGGACTTTACATATTTAGTACAATCAGAAGGTGGGAAAGTATTTTTTTTCTGGACCCCTTTTCTGACCCTAGAAAAGGGGTCAGTCTTTGAGGTTAGCTTGACTAGGAATTGTTGTACAACAGTGAGGGACCTCCAAATGGCTCTCTTGGTTCTGCCGATCTTTTGGAATATCCCTGCTACCTGAACTCAAGCTTTTTGGCCGAGTTTTATAAAAATATTGCCCTAATTTGGAGGGTTCCACCGAGAATTGGCCAGGATCTTTTGGACAATCATTATCTAAGTCAAACCTGATTCACACTTAGTACAACATCAGACTTGTAATTGTTTGACACCATTATTCACCAAAGTGAACGCTTGGAAATCCTTAACAGTAGAGGAGAAAGTAGCCTTTAACAAGAAGTACTCAGAAGAGGATTTATTTTCTATATAGCTAAGGGATAATAAGATAGCTCCAAGCTCGGAGGGTGGAGTGTAGGTGCGAATATTCCCTGAGGATTTGAGCATATGACATCTCATTTCCAGCAAGTTGCCACAGGATTTGAACGGAGTAGGATAACTTAACGCTCTATATTAAGCGGTAATGAGATCCTTATCTCAGGAAACTGCACCAGTAAGGAGGGACAAGCTTCTGGAGGGGCCATCCAAGGCGAGTTGGTCTTCAGTCATTTTCTCATTGATGTCTACCCATTTCTGGATAGGGTCCTCCAAGAAAGGTAACTCTGGAGTGATTGGAAAGATCTGCCTAACTGGGCCAAATGAGACAACAAGATGGACATGGAGAATAGGTTAAAAAATGGCAACAGATGGTCCATGGCTAGAGTAAAGTGAATGCCTTGAATGAAATGGGTTAGACTTACTTACACCCTCTACTTTTGAGGACATTTCTGAGGGGTATTATATGGAGCTCAGCGATGCACAGCAAGTAGTGAGGAGACCACCACCCAGGATGGAGGTTTCAGTCTTACCTTCCAGCGAGCTTACTGCTGGTTCTAAACGATACTTGGGTTTTACAGAAGGGGAAATTAATGGTCAGGTTGAAGATATCTATTACAGCTAGGCCCTCAGCAGGATAAGTCACAATATAATCCAAATCATATCTGGCGCCAGGTGTACTATGACAGATTCCCTGAGGGTGCATAACAGAGATGGAGTTATCTAGTTCTAAGATCTGAAGTTCTGCGGTACAGTTTTGATTGACAGTACAGATGATGTTGGACAACATAGAAGCAAGGATGAAGCATGTCCCAGATAAGGTGGGGGAGGGTTATCCCATATACCAAGGGCAGCATCAGTGTTATCCAGGGACTTGCGGAATAGGGCCATTTTCAACTGTTCAAGAGATTACAACCTTGATGCCTTTTCTTAGAATAGGCGCAAGTACTGTACCATAGTGAGGTCTCCTTGGGCCAAGTGGACAAAGGCGTTATATTCCTCAAAAGTAGTAGAGGGGATTTGTGGGGTTTGACAAAGTTTCCGGACGCTTGTAGAGATTCCAGGATGGATTATAAGTTCCACCAGATGAGAGTAACCATTGGTAAGATCCTTCTAAAAATTTCACAAAGCAGCAGCTGGAAGAGGAGAACTTGTCGTGAGAGTATCTATAACTCTCCAGTTCCCAGCGTAGTGGTGCACAGTGCACAGAACCAACGCAAGCGAACTAATTGTCAGCATTACAAGAAGAATATCCCTGCAAAGGGTGCTTAAGCTAAAGTGGCATAGGGTGAGGGTGATTTACATGGTGAACATCAATAGAGATCGTACAAGCAGCAAAACTTGGCTGCGTTCCAAAGGGGAGTTCATACTCAAGCTTTGAACCGGGCTAGAGTGCACAGGTGACTTGGTATGGAGGGAAACTGAGCTGCTCAGCGGTCAACTTAATGCCGTTGTAATATTAAAGCAAATTAATAGCTAACGTGTCGCAAGACCTCTCAAAAAGGTCCATGCACAGGTTCGCCCAAGTCCACATAATTTAAAAAACTATAAACGAATGGGGTACTTTATTATAGAAAAAATGACCAACGAGAAGGGATGACCTTGAGCAAACATATTTAAGCCAACTTGGGGAAAACATTGATTGAAGAAAGTGGTACTAAGCTTTGGTGTACCAATAAGTGCATGCTTCTATATGACTGGGTAACATGCTTCAAAATTGACCTTACTTAAGTGATCAATTGAAGTTGAGCCTGACCGAAGTTAGTAAAAAAATTGAACGTGGTTTGATCCCATTCACCAATTAACCAAATTGAACCATTGTCATTTAAAATATATTGTTCGTTTAATGTAAGAGCTAAAACAAAGGGCTGGGCGTTGTGCACCTCACTTTTACAACCTGGGATACCTGGTCTGTACCCAGTGTTGATCCAAGATGTGCTTTAGGTCAGAAAGGTCCTGCAACTTGACCCTTTAGACCTCCTGCCGCCCAGCCTTGTCCCTGCTGTTGGTCCCCTCAAATAGGTCATGTAAACATGACATTACCCTCTCCTCTTTTTGGGCTCCACCACCCTCCAGGGTCATTCGCTAAGAAAAAGGTTTTGTGGGCAGTGGCCAACTTCATGGCAGCAACGGCTTTCTTGGACTTAGATCCTTCAGCCTCAGGAAAAATACTTGTGGAATGCTATAATTAGATCTTGAGCATGGGTGCAGTCACGTGCTGGGACCCAACTGTTCTCTACTGCGTCAAAAATACATTCCAGGATATAAGATACTCAAGTCTTCTTCTTACCCTGATGAGAGGCTACAATCTCCTCCATTTCCCACTCTGGTGGCTCATCCACAAGATAAGCCTTGGGAGTCTCTGATGGGGGACCTTAAACAACGTAAGCTTGATTTTATAGAAGACCGAAAAGATTCAAAATGAGGAGGGAGATCCAGCTGGTATGAGTCATGGCCTACCTTTCTGATTACGCGGTAAGACCCAATACTTTTTTGTCCCAGTTTTTTATATGGTTGCTTAATTGGGATGTTTTTAGCATCCAGCATTACGAGATCTCCTTAATTGTAAACTGGTCCAACCTGTCTCTTACAATAAGCGTTCTCCTGTAAGCCTGCATGGCTGCATCTAAATTTGTGCTCGCCCCCTGGTATACTTTCTTGATCATTTTTGCAAAGTCACTACCACTTCCACCTTGTATCTATAACTGGGCTCCTTTAAAGGCGAAATGAAGCCATAGTTGGCGAAGAAGGGGGAACAACCGATTGATGCATGTTGGGCGTTGTTAAAACTGAATTGGGCCATAAGGAGATGGGATGCCCAATCTGAATAATCTGCAGCGGTGTGATACCAAATTTATGTTTTAGGCACTGGTTTACTCGTTCAGTCTGCCCATCTGATTGGGGGTGATAGGCAGTTTTTGGAAGGGATGGATTTGCAGAGTCTTACACAACTATTCCCGAAAGATGTAGTTAAACTGGGGCTCACGATTGCTAATTACTTTTTGAGGGACCACATGGAGAGCGAACACATTAGTGACAAAGCGCCTAGCCATCTCAGCTGCGGTGGCTGTGGTTCTGCAGGGAATAAAGTGGAGAAACTTCGTAAAACGGTCCACCACCACCATGATGGCATTGTAGCTATCAGATGCAGGCGATTCCACAATAAAAACTGATAAAGAAGTCCAAGGTCCTTCAGCCTTTTGAACTGGTACCAACAACCCCACTAGAAGCTGGTGATTTGGTTTCATTTGGTTGCAAAATAGACAGTGTTTACAATACCTGCCCACCTATGTGGTTAGCCCCTTCCAATTGTAAGTGCGGCGAATTAGCTCCAAGGTCTTTGCCTTCTCAGGATGACTAATGATAATTTCATCATTATGGTCCCAGATGAATTACAGGCGAAGTGGTCCGGTGGGAACCCATAAGCGCCCCTGAAACCACACCATCTCATCCTTCACGTGATAACCCCTGGTAATATCGTCCTGATTCAACGCTCTCTTAACAAGGACCATAGCATATTTGGCTGACAAAGGCTGGGAAAGGACTACCTTTCTAAACATACCATATTCCTCCGCATTTTCAAGTGTAGCAAGCGCTGACCCGTTGGCCAAGGGAGAGGGAAGTTGAGACACAATATTACCTGGCGGAATCATCAGTGGGTATTATGCATCTCTACCTCCTTAGGATCTGGAGCTAGTGCATTGTTTTGGCTCAAATCATCCGCCAAACCATTCTCCTTACCATTAGTAAACTCATAAGAAAACACAAATTAAGCCAGGGTCTCATGCCAGCGGGTTTGCCATGAGGTCAAAACATGATGTGCGTGGTAGTACAACAAGGCACGGTGGTCTGTACATACGATGAAGGGTTGGGATGAGCCATACAAATGATGACGTCAATAAGTCAGTGCCTCAACCACTACTAATAACTCTTTATCATATAAGTCGTAGTTTAACTCTGGTAGAGACATCTTCACGGAAAAATATCCCACTGGATGCTCTATTCCATCTTCGCCTACTTGTAATAGGGCCATCGCTATGGTGACGTTGGAGGCATCAGAATTAACAATGAACTCTTTATTGGAGTTAACATGTCAAAGAACGGACGTGGACATCAAAGTACACCTTACCACTTGGAAGGCATCCTGAAAAGTTATGGACCACTGGAGCCCATTTGCCCCAATCGCCTTATACAAGGGCGCCGCCACTTTAGAAAGATTTGTTGTGAATTTCTCAAAAACGTACACGTCCCCAAAAAACTCCTCAATTCCTTAACCAAAGTTGGAGGGGGCCACTCATGAATCGCATTCACCTTGTCTGGAGTTATCATGTGCCCTTGGTCAAACACGACGTTGCCCATTAAGGTAAATTGGGACTTAAAGATTTTCACTAACTTATTTTAACTTAAGGACAGCTGCCCTCAAACGCTCCACCACCTGCTGAAGGTGTACTGCATGGGACTCATTGTCAGGGGAAGATACCAAATCATCATCCATGTAAGCTACCACGCATACCCCATCAGGTCCCCCAAAACTGCATCAATACGGCGTTTAAATATGGCAGGGGTATTTTTAAGCCCAGAGGGCATAACTTGAAATTATAAAATCCCTTTTCTGGTAAGGAATGCGGTCAGCCACTCCTGGCCCTTCTTAATACAGATCTGATTGAACAAGTTTAAGCAATCTAACTTGGAGAAGACTCTCGTCTTCTCCACATAGCATGAAATCTGTGAGTCCAGTGGGATGGGATGTAAGTCTGGTACTGTGACGTTGTTGAGATTCCCATAATCTATGCATGGGCATAAAGTACCATCGGCCTTCTCCACAAAGAGAAGAGGAGAACATAAAGGGGAGGTTCGCTGAAAATTTGAACCTTTGGCTAACTGCTCCTTAACCCACAAATCTAAAGCCTCTTCCTCCAGTATTGTCAACAGATAAATTGGGGAAGCTCTACGCACTATATCAAAGGTGATTTTGAACTGCAATCAAACACTGAGTGGTCTGGTTATACATTAGCTTAAGCCGCATCAAACGAAGATTCCAACACCTCCAAACAGGAATGTAGTGGAACCTCTAAAGAGGGCTTCAGCAACGGGGCAAGATTGAGAATGTGAATATTGGGCCATTGGGGCAAATTGCCCTGATAGTATGCTTCAGCCAAAGGGACAAACAACTTGTGACCATTCTTCAGTGTTAAGGAAAGGGTATTTTCTTTCAAGTTGGTTCTGACGTCAAACTTTCGTCACCACTCTACACCCAAAATGATAGGGTACAAGAGGCTTTTGATGGCTTAAAGTGATCAGACAAGTGATTTTGCTAACTTGATAATCCACAAACCCCATAATTTTCAGCATGGGAATACCATGGGAAGCCTTTTTCTAACCATACCACCTGGCAAGTAACTCAGCTCAACGTAGTCGGCTAGGTCTTGGTCAATAAAGTTCCCACAGGCTCCAGTATCCACCAAAATAGTTGTGCTGATTTTCCCTAAGGTGGATGATAGGGTAGAAGTCAATATAAAAGTATACCAAATGATATTTATCTATAACAGAAAACACCAATAATTCACCATAAAATTCTTCTTCAGGGTCTAGCATACCCCAGGGTATGTTTCTGCATCAAAGAATGGAGAGGGATATTTGGCCACTCTTACTATTGAGGTCACATATCCCACCATATCTTCAGCAACTTCATAAACGTTTTTATATTGTAATAGTATCTCCTTCTCCACCTCCTGGGTTCTGCGGAACATTGTTGTGGTCAAGCGTGGGTTCTCTGGGGTGATTTGATACACTGAAATGGGTTATTTCTAAGCCATAATAGAATATATATAGCCCGGTTTATATGGATATGTTGTTATTTAATGCATTTTGGGCTGTGAATGACCTCTTACCTATTTTGATGATGGGTTTTATGAAGTTATCCAAGGCCATCATCACCAGGCCTTCTGTCAATGATACCTCCTTCACCATCCAAATGTGGTTCTGAAGAGAAACCAGTTTATTTGTGTTGATTTATGAACTTTGGTGGAAAGTCAGGGAATTATGACTCTCAGATTGTGAAGCTACTGTATCCACTATGTATGAGCCAGAAGAGTGGGTACTTCCCAGTCAGAGGTAGCAAGAATAATGCCGAGATGCTCCAACCATTGGCAAAATTGGAAAATAAAGGTGAGCCCTGCTGTAGCCATGGCCAAAAGCGGCGTACACCATTTACACTTCGTGAAGTCCCACATGGAAAAGTTTGATCACATAAGAAAAAACGGTTGGTCATCTAATGTCAGTAGAGTATCTATAACTCTCCAGTTCCCAGCGTGATGGTGTATGATTCACAGAATCAACGCAAGGGAACTAATCTTCAGCATTACAAGAAGAATAGCACCGCAGATGGTGCTTGAGATAAAGTGGCATAGGGTAAGGGTGGTTAACATGGTGAACATTCGTAGAGATTGTACAAGCAGCAAAACTTGACTGCGTCCCAAAGGAGAGTTCATATCCAAGCTTTGAACCGGGATAGAGTGAATGGGTGACTTGGTATGTAGGGAAACTGAGCTGCCCAACGGTGTACTGATGCTGTTGTAATAATAAAGCAAATTAATAGCTAACGTGTCGCAAGACCATCTCAAAAAGGTCCATGCACAGGTTCGCCCAAGTCCACATAATTTAAAGAAACTATAAACGAATGGGGTATTTTATTATATTCAAAGATGACCAACGAGAAAGGATGACCTTGAGCAAACATATTTAAGCCAACTTGGGGAAAACATTGATTGAAGAAAGTGGTACTAAGCTTTGGTGTACCAATAAGTGCATGATTCTATATGACTGGGTAACATGCTTCAAAATTGACCTTACTTGAGTGATCAATTGAAGTTGAGCCTGACCGAAGTTAGTAAAAAAATTAAACGTGGTTTGATCCCATTCACCAATTAACCAAATTGAGCCATTGTCATTTAAAATATAACTTTTCCGTTTTAATGCAAGAGCTAAAACAAAGGGCTGGGCGTTGTGCACCTCACTTTTACAACCTGAGATACCTGGCCTGTACCCTGCATTAGTCCAAGGCGTGCTTTAGGTCAGGAAGGTCCTGCAACTTGATTCTTTAGACCTCCTGACGCCCGGACATGCCCTTACTGTTGGTCTCAATTAGGTTATGTAAACATGGCAGAACGTCAGCTAAGTCCTTGCCTTGAGACTTATGGCGGGCCCTAAGGTTGGACAACGTGAAGAACTGCTTTTTAAATTTTGAATCGCGCAAGTGGGTAAGGTTAAGATGGCAATGGCAGGTACTGCATACTGTATGAGCTTCTTGAGTGAGGGGAGCCATGCAACACCCTCAGAACACACTTTGAAGAAGGTAAAAACCAAGGCCAGGATGGATACAACAGTACCAATTTAGTGAACAGTTTCAAAAGAGGACAACTCGAGAGGGTGGTATGACTCTATACACCCAACAGGAGAAGAAACTGATAATAAAATCAAGGCTTTTTCAGATAATGTAATAGTAAACTGAGATCATGAGGTCACGTGAGAAAAAGAACCAGGAAAAGGTTCCAGAATAGGGCAAAATGGCCAAGCAAGAGGAAGCTTCATCCAAGTTATCTCATTTTTTTTCAAATAAATTTATTAAACAAAATGCAGACCAAACTGATTCAAACTGTCAGAGACAAGAGTTTCTGAGAGCTGGGGTAGGTTGCGTAGGTACTTCAGTGGAAAGAGGCGTAATATGACATGGCAGAGTTGGCGTAATAGGCCGCAGCATAGGGGGAAGTTTTTCTCCAAAGGCGAATGTCAGATCCAGAGTGGAAAATGGAGCCTTGCCATAGTGGAAGAGTTTAACATGTATTTTATAAACAATTATATTTAAAAATTATAGGGGAACTTCAGAAAATGTCTTTAAAACTTTATTGAAATTTATCTGTCTATCTGAGAAATGCAAGAGAATTTGTCATCTTGGGCATGAATAAAAAGGAAAAATTCACAATAGTCTCAATAATTAGCAGAAATTAATTAAAGCTGAATAGTTTTTACCTTTTAGAAAAATTGGTTTTTTGGCCAATTTCAAAACTTCATATTGGCTGATAATCCGGATTTTCAAATAAATTTTTGCCAGATTTTCTGCCTATAGAGTGCCGTTTCCCTCATCCCCAACTGGCAAAGACAGAGACCATTTGTGGTCAATGACCTTAGAGAAGTCTTTGGTATCCTTCAAAGGTTCTGGCCTTGATTCCAAGGGCTTCTTCTGCTTGGCTTTGATGGGACGTTCTACTATAAATAAAAATTTCACTAACTGTGACACTTTTATAACATAGTGTCCACATAAACACATAAAGCCTTCTGTTCCCATTGGTTGCAACTATTGATTGTTCAATTAATTGACTGCTATTTTTCTACCATTTCTATTTTATGATTAAATGTCTGTAGGAAGAAATAAGCTACGCCCTTTTTTTACTAAACTATAAATACAACGCTTTAGGGTAGACGTAATCTATCCTTTACATGGCTCTAATGAAAAACTGAGAGAATTTGCAACTTATTACCTTGGAAACAAGCCTTAATTAAAGTCAATTATTAGAATCTCTCTTTCCACTCAGTGAAACTTTCCAAGCAATTTTTACCAAAAAAGTAAAAAGTACACTATGAACACCCGCTGCTGTTTTTGCCCAATGTTCATGTGTTCCCCACTGGCTGCTCCAGTGTGGGCAGCAGCGAAACTCCACCCACGTTTTCCATCCAATAAAAAAACGTGCTTGGATTGGCTCATCCAGCCAAACTAAATCCCTGGATAATTTGTTTCACTTAAGGATCTTGACGCCTATTTCACTTGTACCCAGGTGGTGCTTTGTTGCCTCTTAGTGCTCTCCCAGAGCAATATGCATTTTGTCCTTAGGGTCAATTATAGGAGATTTTTCTTAATAAGACAAGTCGTTATCAAAATGGTTCAGGAAGTAATAGAATCCGCCGGTTTTTATTAATTTCCACACCTAAAAGAAGATTTTATTATTGGATTCACCTAAGAAGCTGTTGCCGCCACTGAAGCAACTGCACCTCTGGTTTTCCAGGGTACCCTCTCCCTACAATTTGGACCCAGCTCCTAGCGGATACCTCTTTAGTGGTTCAGTTGCTGGTTTACCCACCCATCTATCCCCGTGGTGCCCAACAGGAGCTGATGGACGGTTTGGCAGTCTACAGCTCCAATCCTATCTTACAAATTTGTGGTCCTAAATGGGTCCACACACCTTACTGGGCCTCAGGAATTTTCCACAATCATCCCTGAAATCAGTAAACCTGCCTTGTCAATTCCTCCTCGCGCTGTCATTCTTTCTGTTATTAACCTTCCATTCTGGGCCCACGTTGAGGGTGAGTGGTTGAACTGTCCATCCAGTTTTTATTTGGACCACTTGAAATGTAAATGCCCATCCCTGGCTGCTTCTACCAGTTCTAATTTTCTGTCAGCCCCCAATCCGCCACCCACCCTACACTTACTTCAGTATAGGGTACTCTTCTACCTCCCCCTCTCCCAAAGACTGATGCTGCATCTACGCCCACAGCCACCAATGAGCCTCCATCTTGCCACAGTGTCACAAATACTCTCTCCAATCAAACACCAGCTTGGGCCCCAGTTCACTCTATGCTTCCCAAAAACTCAAAACCAAACCTCAGTCATATGCTAATTCCCCAATCCATTTAAACCAAAACCCTTTAACCTATTGGCAAAAATAATGAATCCAGTAATTTCATTGAAGACTACATTGTCTTAATTGAGCAGTTTGTCTATTCTGACCATGATGCTAAGCTACCCTTCGCTTATTTTCCCACCCCAAAAATGCTGAATTGTTCTGCGGTGACCATCAACTGGCTGTTGAAGCGTCAGCAAAGCCAAATTGTCATCACTTCTGCAAAGCTGTCACCAATACAGTGGCAATGCTCCCAGCAGGTTCTTTCCTCCCATTATCTACCACCTTTGGTATGCCCATAAGAACGTGGTGATTCAAGCTCACAAAACTGCCAACAACGCCATCCAGAACGTGGGAGTGGTAGTGAGGAATCTCAAAACAAGATTACCTGCACTAACACTTCCATGTTGTAAAACTTTCCGCTACCTTTTTTTAAATTGAAATTGCTTTGGTCAATTATGTCATTTCCCTTTTTATGCTGGCTGTTTTCCTGACAAATCAGACATAAAAAGTTTTTAATCTGTATCCTGACAGCGTCCCAACGCCCTTGCTCTCCATCTAGATCATGCACTGCTTTAGTGTGAAGTTTCTGCAAGGATCAGCCCCCAATCCCCCTCCCCTTTCGCCATAGTGGTATAAGAAGTTCTACACTGTCCCATCAGGTTAGTTGTGTTCACATTTTTGTGTTGAATCAACTCGTTTAAGGCAGTTCAGTCTGTTTTATTTGGTGAGTTTTTTTTGTTTGCTCTTTAAGCTCTAGTAATGTCTGTTTACTGGTTGGCATACCTCAAATAAAAATTGAAAAAACATAAAGCCCAAACTTTGCGCTTCCCAGACACCATGACTGTGATGGTGTCTATGCCATAGTTATACTGAAGCTCCATCTGGCCTAACTATAGAAAAGTAAGAACTATGGTATGAGTTCACTATTTGAAATTAGAATTTAACCTCATTTTTGAGAGAACCAACTCAATACCTAAGGGAAGGGCATAAAATAGTAGTGTTAATTGTTCCCCATTTCCCAGGGTATGGTCAGTTCTTTAGTCTCGATTTCCACTCCCAACTGCTTCATCAACTATTTTAATATAGTTCAGAACACCCTTACATTCCGATAAATCCTTAATAAAAAATATAGAAGAACAGTTTATAGATTTAGAAACAAAAAAAGGTTAAGACTGAGTTTGTTCTTTATTTTCATAAGCGACTGATAGAAGCTTTTTCTCTTTAGGCATTGAAACGCTAGATACCCAACATTATGAAAGTTTAATAGAGTTATTCTTTCAGGCGATAATGATTATCTATGGCTCATGTTTGTGCTTGTCTCTTGAAAGAAGGTCCTTGCCAAATGAGAGTTCTTTCCATAGAAAAATTTATAGTAAGTAATGACTTTCTTTCAAAGACATTATGATGGGCTGGTGTCTGATCAAATTGACTAAGCAACTTCTTAACTATTTTCTTAAAGGGTTTATATTTTATCATATAATTATGTCTTCTGGAAAACAACTAGAAATTCTGCATGTATTCCTCATCAGTATAGCCCTCCTATTGAGGTCTATTAAACTAGTATGCAATTGTAATCTGACACTAGTAGGAGCTGCAGCAGCTTTAACTAACTCACAAAATCTTCAAAATCAACATATAGATACTCATTTTCTTTTGAAGCTTTGCTAAACTATCTCAGAGCTTCACCAAAGAGTAGAGTACCAACGGTCATAGTTATTGTGCATCATCTGGGTAGATGCCAGAATGGGTTTTGAAAATCTCTACCAACAACGTAAGTCTTCTTTTCATTTCATCTAATGTTAGTTTTTCAAGAAAAGTAACTTAAGGTCTAGTCATAGGAGTGTGGCTTAAAATAATCACTGAAAGCAATTGACTTGGTTCAACAGCTTTTTTATAAGATGTTTCTTTAATAATTATCTGGAACCAATATGCACCACCAATTGGTAACTTTTAATCATCAAGACGAATATCAAAGCTCCTATAATAAAAACGCTGTTTTAGACAATGTAGATTTTAACAGCTAATTTTTCAAGGACCGGAACTACTTTATACCAGTTTGGACCAGCAAGCCATAAGCTTTCTGTTCTTGAGCAAAAGGTCCAGTATAGCAAAAGGGTGATGCGGTCTATTTAGAGAATAGCAGTGGTAAACACAGATACAATTTTAACTAAGGAAGAACTGCTTCAACCAGTCCCATTACTCTCAAGGCCAATGCGCCAACTATGCTTGGATGCAAAATTATAGATGGAGGAGTTTGTCCAGGTAGTGGTTCTATGCTAATAACTATTAAATTGCTAGAAAAGCAGTTAAATTAGAACACGTTTTGTAGCTTATTGTTTTTATCTTTTTAGTTTTATAGCCTTTTTATAAGGATATCTGGGACAAGTATCAAAGTATGATATAACTTGTAGGAATTCACAATAATAATATTTTATTGTTTGCAAAGGTAAAAACAACAATATGCATTAATTTTAATTTCTTTTCTAATTCCAGGACTTAATTAAGCTTAGTTATTTTAAGAGTGGTAATGTTAATCTTTAGAGATTCTGTAATTACTGCTTGCAGAGTTTAGAAGGCTTATATAATGGTCTCTCTTTGCAAACTAAGTTAGGTATTTTTGACTGACTCAATTTTTTTGCAATTGAGTTTTATATGCGGTTGAATGACTCAAAACTGTTGTAATTAGTCATTGCTATGCAATTAAGTTGATCAAACTTCACCACATACCTTCTTGATTTTATCATAAATCTAGAGTTTAAGGAATCCCACTCATGTAAGGCTTTGCTTTGACATTAATTGATGAGTCATATGCCTCAAAAGTTATATGAGACAAAAATATTTCAATCCTGATGAGTTTCCATCAGACATCCCTTAAATCATGATTGTAATATAGCCCTTAGTAAGTTATTGATAGGGGGAATGTTATGGCGTGAGAAGTGGACCATGCTTTATATAAAAGAAGTGGGTTGGCTGAAAAAAATTTCTGATTAGCCCAGTTGAGCGGCCATGAAGGATGGCTGTGTGGGTTGAGATGCTAGATATAAGATAAGACTATATAACCATAGATGTTTCCTCCAAAATCCAGCCATTTACCTAATTGATGAACGTTTTATGTAGAAGAGAGCTTTAAATGAAAAACTTACTTTTTACTGAAGGTCAGTGAAAAGTTTCATTATGCCACTGATGGTGGTGCTTTCCAGGTAATAAATTCTTATAACTTTGTCAATTGATTTTGGCATTACTAACTTTTTCATAAGTGTTATGATAGTTTCTAAGGAGCAAGCGTCAGATTTATGGAAACACCTACCAAACTATTATCCACAAATGACACTACTTTGAGAGGTATTAGTCCTGAGAGGCAATACCTTTCAAGTTTTGATCTCTAGCACGCAGTATCTGATCCAGCCTTAAGTTGAACATAAAAGGACTAAGGGATCACCATGCTTTAACAACACTGAGAAAGAATGGAGGCTGTAACAAAATTATGGGCATGGATAGCTATTGTTGCTAACTCAGTCAAAAGCATTACCAAGTTAAGAAACCAAAGTGGAAGGTTTCCCTTAAGTTGCCCTTGTATACTTTCAATGTATGCGATTATACACTTTTTTGGCCTAAAAAACAGTGCACCATCTAAATTAGACTGGTACATGATGGCAATAGTGTGGATGTTGTCCCATATGCTGAGTTTAGGAAAAAACCATATTATTTTGCTTGATATAGCTCTTTGAAAATCTTGTCTAGTCGCTTTAATAAAATTTTGATCACTATTATAGAACCCGCGTTTTTAAATGAGATAGGTGACAATTATCCATGTTTTAAGGATCACCTTTTTGAATAAGGTTACAACAAAGGATTTTGCCCCGCCAGGGAATAGGAGAGTCTCTGGAAGGCACTTATTGGTGGGCGCTTTTAGTAAAGGCTCTATTTATATAGTGTTCAATAGATCTTGCAAGGTATGCCATCTGTTAGAGGACTTTTCTGGTGAGGTGCCCTGCATACAGCATATAGTTCCTCATTAGAGACAACACTTTTTTGACTGAAAAGTTTACGAAAAAGTTTATCTAAGGTTGTTTATACAAAGTTATGCCCTCTTGGTAAAGATCATCTGATTGATTAATATGATATTATAAACCATCTCATACAGTTCACATTGGGTATTGACAAGCGCTTGAACTAGTGAGAGTTTGGGCACCAGAATTACTTCTTTATGCAACATAGAGACGCATAGAGTACCTTGTTGACTTCTCCCCTTTGATAATCTGCTTTTTAATGAATATTGTACATCCCCTACATTTAAAACGTTAGCAATTTCACTTTAGATGGAAGAAGGAACCCAAAACCTCCCGTGGCCCCACTTTTGCATCTTAGTGATCTTGTTCATTTAGTAGATGAGCGATAAGTTAATGCCCTGCCACTAGGTACTTTCTCTTTGCCCTCTTTTCTTCTCTTCTACCTTGCGGAAAATAATAGAAGGGGTTTCAGGGAGGTGGTTTAGTACAGGATAATCCAGCTTTACCATTAAGCTCATCTCAGTCCTTTGCACTATATTTTCACAATAGAGGAAAATCAAATACTACCTAAATCCCCTGATCTCAAATAAATTGGATCAAGTCATTTTAAGTATTGCAGATCACATATTAATCCCCAACTTGCTCAGACAACTCCCAAAGTGGCAATAATCAATCAAACAGTTGATATGAATCCATGCAAATTGGGCAATAATTCACCAATAGAAATAAATTTATGAAGAATTGGGTCTATTAAAATGAATTGTTTCCATTTTTGTTGTCAATATATGATTATACTAAAGCTTTTGAAGACCTTCCCCACCCATGACTCGCTTCCTGGCCCATCCAATCAAGTCATGCGCAGGATCTCAGGCCCAGGAAAATGCCTTAAGCATCGCTCCAGTCCTTCCGTCTCTCCTCAATATAAAGGCAACAGCCTCGATAGGATACGGTTCTAGTTTATTCTCTCTTCTGAATTAATTAACAATAAGCCTAATATTTTCTAATTATTTTTAATGATGTATGCACTCCGCACCCTACTATTGATTCTACAGATATGATCAACTAATGCACACCATCAACAGCAGAATACTACCAACATTACTGAAGTGGGCGTTCCAATCTACAATACAACGTCACTTCATTCCATAGGCAAGCTGTCAAGGATTTGTGTTTAAGATTATGTCTGCTGATCCATTGCGCATGCCATGCATGCCTGTAACTGCAATTTTACTCAGCCAATCTGAAAACCAATATGGTGCTTTCTTTCCAGAAGTTGTCTATACCCTTTTCGATACAATATCATCCAGAAGGCAACAACTGCATAAATAGAGGAGTTTTAATCCTCCCTGCCTCTACCTCTCTTGAGGGTTGCCTCCACAAGACGTAGGGTTGCCCCATCACAGCCATTAGGCTTATTATGGGGGCCTTTAGTAGGCTTTTATATAAAAATCTCCTTTAGTTAACCTTCTAGCACTCACTTAAGAGTATATAGGTTGGTTGCGTCCTTAGAATTATGGGCTATCGACTGGGTTTTAAAGCACCCTGATTGGATTGCTAGATTTATTTTAACTAACCGCCACCCTGCCATGCGTTGCTCCAGTCAGTGTACTTAAGTGGTGTTGGTGTACAACGTCTAGCTCTTAAAGACGGATAGTAGTTGCAAACCACTTGCAAGTCAAAGCTGGGTGGTATCCCTTTTGAGTGCAAATTTTTTCCAGATAGGTAATAGAGTGCTAGAGGTGAGCAGCTGATGCCATAGATGCATACTGTTGGAATTTTATGATTCTGAACTGCCCACAACATCCAGCTGTGTTAAACTATATTTGATTGTCTGTTCTATCCTACTTTATTCATTTTATATTAAGCAACATATAGGATGTTGAAGTTATTTAATGTTCAATAACTATTTTAAGAAATGTTTGTATATGAGACATCTTTTTAGTTTATTACAGATTTAATCTTAAACCTGAGATTAATGGCTTGGTGGGGATCATCACTGATAATGTTTAAGGAGACTTATTGTCAGTTTAATAATCAACGTTCAACTTTCTTACATGGATTGATAGTAATTTGTCTCCAATTGACAAAGGTGTTTATTGAGTTACTGAAGAGTTGACAACTCACAAAAGCCTTTCTTTCCACTTGGCATCAATTCAAAGCAGATTTTAGAAAACAAGTTGAATTTCCACCACCATCTCACTGCACCAATCTCCTAATTTGTGTCATAAGATCCACCACCTGCTGCCCCAGTATGGGGCAACAGTGCTCCACCCGCTAGCATTTACCACCTAGCAGGCAAACACGTGTGAACTGGCTCATCCAGTTCATGAAATAAATCTGGCCGCTATGTCCTATAAGGGACTTAGCACTCCACCTCGCACAAGCCCACCCAACCTGCCCCCACCATAGCCCTACCCTGATCCAATATTCACTTTTGCCTCCACATTGAGTATGGACGCCTCTTCCCATATGCCAACAAAGCGATAATTGAGCTAGCAACAGCCACCTTTGTGCCAGCAGGGTTTATTGACTTCCGCCCTTACAAGGGCTATTTTGATATTGGATTCCTCACCAAAGAGGACACAGCCGCTGGAGAAGATACGCCACTAATTTATAAAAATACCCCATAACCACCACCCAAACATGCCTCCCAGAGGACACCACACTTGTGGTAACCTTTGGTAATCTCTCCTCACACTTTCCTCCTCAAACACTTCATGAGGAATTGATGTGGGGTTTGTCCACATATGGTGAAAACCCTATCCTCCAATTTATTGTCCCAAGTGGTGCTGAACGCCTCGCGGCACCTCAGGCAATGGCCACCATTACCCCCCACCAGCTGAACATGGCCCAGTATATCCCGCCATGTGCCTGTATCCCATCGGCACCCAACCACTTCTTTTGGGCCTACACTGACAACAGTTGCACAATTTGCCCCCTTTTCTATGAATTGGACCACACCAAAAAGGCATGCCAATATAATTAATACTCTGCGAACATGGCCAACTCCACCCATGAGGCCACACCAACAGCGTTCATGTGGGTAATTTGGCTGCCCCCACCATCACAGGCCATGAGCTCAAATCAGAAACAAAATATAGCACCTCAAACCCAAGCTAGCCAATGCACACCCATGACAAACAATTGGTAGCAAGATTGGACATATGTTCAATCCAGAAGATCTCCCACCCCAAAACCTACTCAATCAAAATCACCTACAACCCAATCTTCCCAAATCAATCAAAATCCCCGGAAATTATTGGATGTAGTAACTGGATTGGGCGAAATTGTCCTACCACCAAATTGACCATTTAATTTAGCACCTTATCTGAGTTTCAGATTTTGGTGCCCCAGCCATGACCAACCAATATGTTTACAAATCCAAAGCCTTTTTCCAAAGTGACCATCAGCTTTCCATGGCCGCTGTAGCTAATCCCAAATCAATCCTTACTCGCAAAATGTGTTCAAAATCCGTCAAATGAATTTAAAAAAGGGCTTCTCCATCCATCATTCCCCTCCAACTTTCCTCATACTTAAAAGAGGAATCCAACAACCATATAAAACTGCCTTCACCTCTGTCAAGTATGTCGCAGAACTGGCAGAATTTTCCGCATCCACACACACCACAAGAGTTAATACTGCAAAAATGGAACAACTTCTTGATGACCACATCCAGGATGAACACCACGGTGCTAAACTCTTAGAGGCTTTAATACAGGCCCAAATTGCTTATCAAATGACTATATACTTCACCTCGACCCTCATCCTGTGGATGCTCCAACCCCCCTGCTCACAGCATTGATCCGCCTCTTCAATGCTAAGCCTGATGATGACCTGCCCGATCCCCCCTCCCCCTCCACCATGATGGGATAAGCGGCTCACTACTGTGCCACCTGGTAGGTTGTTTTCTTATCTCTTTTTGTGTTTTGATGCCCAAAAAGGGTGGTTGATTCACGTTTTATTCTTTAGTCAGTTTAGTTTTGTATATTAGTTTCAGTATTGTCTGTCCCCTGGTTGGCTTGCCTCAGTCAAATAAAATGAAGCGTTGACAACTCTGTTTATGGCAGTAATTTGTAGGTTAGCCTGAGCAAAGTGGTCTGGGTAAATAGGTAAATTGTCATATCATTTAAGCAGGATGCTACCTTGCAGAGGTTAATTTGCTGGGGTTAGATAAAAGCGTCAAGACATGTTTTTGTAGCTAAGCCCATGGATAGCCGTAATCTAGTTGGTGATAAATATTGACAAGGTAAATAAAGTATTCATAGTTTAATGTGACTCTTTAAGATTAAGTTCATTGCCAATGGATGCTGTTCCCAATGGGGTGCTACCTTCAAGTCAAGCCCGATCCCCTATTTAAACTTCTTGTTTGATTATATAAAGATAGACAATTTTAGAAATAAATATGACTTCTACTTACATAGTAACAAAATTTAGAGTTCTTTTATGAAAGAGTTTTCGGGATCATATTTACATCTTTTTTTATTCTTAAGTTCTGTTGTGTAAGCGCTGAAGGGATAGTTTCTTTTTTATGAACAGTTCTCAAGTTTTCAGACGTGAAGCTGTCAGTACCTGAATGTAGGAGAATACCAAGGCGAGATTAATAAAATTAGTCATGAAGAAAATCAACTGGGTAGTTGTCTTCATACAACTATAACAGCACCCTCATCTTGGATAAATCAATCACACAAATCTGTGCAGTAAACCCTAAAGAAAGTTCACATTTAGTGCTCCTTACAGGGGTAGTTGAGTTTTTAGACCACTTAACTCATTAGAGTTATCAGCAACATGTTTTATAATTATGAACTTCAGCAGCTGTGGAGCAAACTAAAAGGTGAATAAGAATACTATGAATTTAGCGTCAAGATATTTTAATTTTATCTGGGGAAGGCCAACCATGGGACAGATACTTCCAATAAGATACTAAAAAACCAAAGCTTCAGCAAGAGGAGGGCACACCAGAGAAGCAAAAGCTATCACCTGTTGCCACTGGGAACGCCAAGAGAAGGAGGGGGGTCACATGCGCAGGGGCTTGCGCCACTATTGAGAACGTATGTAGGAAAGGATCTGAAACGATGAACCAAACTGGGAACCAGGAGAGACCAACTGGCGGCGACGTGGTGGGAGGTACCCAAACATCCACGCTTGAAAGTGGTCCACTAAGTGCAACTGGAACTGGCGTAAGCTACTTGGAGGGTGGGGGTGGAGCAAGAGATGGCATCCAAGACAATTATGTGGATAGTCCACATAGCGATCGTGACTACCAAGGCACAGAGGAAGGGTGGAAGAGGGGAGGCCATTAATAAAGTAAACATGTTCTTAGACAGGCTGAAGGGCTGTGCCTGATCCTGGCAAAGCAGACGTTACACCTCACGCCATATCGCTTTAAATTGAGGGCACTTTTCCAGGCGGTGAACCAAAGTTCCATACTGGCCACACATGACACAGGATGAGTGCAAAGCATTAGAGCGTTCGGCTTATGGTATACCCATCTCAAGCAGCACCACACATGGTAATGATATGCGGCTTCAGAAGAGGGTGGTGGGCATACTTTTAAATGGCTTTCTGGGTATCAAGGGGGTAGGGGATGTCCATCATGTCCAGGTAGTCCACCCTGGACGTGGTAGGGGGTCGCATGGGTATCACTCCGTTCAGAATGGGTAGTCCTTGTACTTACTGGGTGAACCAAGGAGAGGGATGTCCCCTCTGGGCGGTGTGCCCACAGATGCAAAATCTCCACTCAGCGCTCCGCATGGAGAGGAGGATCCTTTTAAGTTGGGCAACGTCTCATGTTGGCCCACTGTAGATGGTTGTGATGCTAGGTATTTTAACAGAGAGTGGGGGTGGGAAGGATTGGTGAGGCCCAAGGCGCGGGAGAAGTTAGAGCAGGCTGCATGGGACCAGTGCTGGGCTGAGATTGTAGGGTTAGTAACGGCAGCAATCCAGGTGCCAAGGATTTTGGCAGCATGGGCCTCAAATTTGAGCAGGACCATACCACCACTATGGCGAGGGCCAAACATGACATCCAGGCGCACCGGTGGTGGGCGGCCCAACCAAAGCCACCCTTGCAGAAGGGCATATAGTGACTTGAAGAAACACGAGGAAAAAGCGATGGCGTGGGCCCAAAACCAAACTTTAGAGAGGAGCATAGAGTTGGTAAAGCACTACCCTGCCTGTAAGGGAGGTCTGACGGGCTCTGAGGGAAGCTATGTGTTTCGTCACGTTGTCAAGGATATGGTTTTCCATCACCAATGAGGCGTACCCTCCTGCCTCCAGCCACACCCCCAATTGGCGGACAGGGCCAACGGTGGGGCTTGGCACAAAGGGGAGCACAAGCGGGGCGGTGTGGGGTGGGCAGGGCAAGCTAACTTGGGCGCTAGCAGATGAGGCGGGTAGGAAACAGGGCGCTGGAGCCCATTGGGCTTGATGCCAACCAAGGAGAACAATTTCGGTTTTGGAGGCTTTGAGTGATGCATTACTAACCCTGGAGTAAACCTGAATAGTATCTTCAAGCGCACGTTCATCATGATTGTTAGACACCCCAACCACACAATTATCAGCAAACGCCAACATCTTGACTGGTGATTGGCCTTGCACATGGACCCCAGTAAGGCGGGCATTCACATTTCGAAGAAGTGGGTCAATGCTGAAGTTATACAAGAGTGGGCTAAGTGGTTCTCCTTGGTGCAGTCCCCTTTGAGGGCGGACTACATCCGTAAGGAAGCCAGGGCCACGCACAGCTATTGTGGCAGATTCCGTTAGCAACATCACCCAATTGATGAAGTGAGGGGGGAGGCGGAACTTGTGTAGGCAGGCTCTGAGGTTTTCCAGTTGACTCTATCATAGGCCTTTTGATGGTCTAAAAATAAAAGTGCTCCAGAAGCTGTGGATTGACAGATGTTGGCTACGGTGTGTATATCTTCCCAAATCGACCTTTTGGGTATGAAACCAAATTGTTCAGGGGAAATAAGAGCAGAGGCAGCAACCCCTAGACGGTTAGCCATGATTTTTAGTAAAAAATTTTGTGTCTGTGTTAGTGAGAGAAATGGGGCGAGTTGGCCAAGTCCAGCTTATCCCCTTTTTTTGTATAATGTAATAGTGAAGGCCTCTTGCCCACCAGGCAGGAGGCGCGTTTCCAGAAGGCATTGGTTAAGAGAGGCAAGCAGCAAGGCGGATAAATCTTTGAAATATTTCTTATAAAACTCATAAGGGATGCCGTCTGGAACTGGGCATTTCCTATACAGTGCACCGCGAATGGATGACCAGAGTTCATCCTGAGTAATCAAATTTATCAACTCTGAGAATTGGGAAACGGTGCAGATGTGTGCACTTTTGAGAAATTTGCCACTTTGCCGGCAGAATTGGATTAGATTAATACAGTTTGGAGTAATAATTATGTATTTCGATCGCCACTTTGGCTGGCATATCCACTATGGAGTGGTCTGGCCTTCATATCTGTGTGCAGGCCAAACTTTGGCGTGGTTCAAAGAATTTTCAAATAAGTAAGTGGAGCACGTTTCACCCGCTGATATATGTTTAGCTTTATACTGAACACAAACCCAATGCTTGTGTTGTCTCACTAGTGCATTTAGGCGGGTGGCCACTTCCACCCACTTGCAACCCCAAGCAAGGCTGTAGCCCGCAGCGGGGATGTTGGACTCCAGGTGGTCCAACTCTGCCAGTGTGTGCGAAATGATCACTGAGGCGGCCCATGAGTGGTGGGAGGTGAGGTAACGAGCCTGGCGGATTTTTCTCGCCTTGAAGGTTGACCAGGGTGGAAATTGAGTCTGCACATAATGGTGTGATAAACTCCAGAGTTAAGGTCACAGATTCTACCCACGAGGAAAATTTTGGCAATGCAATATTGGCAGGGCGAAGTTTGCACCATTTTGGCACCTGGGCTGCAGGGTTGAATAAGTGGAAGGAAATTGATACCATTATATGGTCAGAGAAATTCGATTTTTGTCATGGTGAAGTGGGAAATTTGGGTATGAAATTTAAGCGGCGCGAGAATAAGGTCAATGTGGGTCATGGACCTTAACTGGCCATTGTACATGTGGGGGCGCGACATGTTAGGGTGTAGCGAAGCATGGCGCAGCAAGGTATTGAACAACCCTAGGGTGGCCTTGAGAATGCAAAGTTCAATGTTCCTCTGTGGGGGTGTAGTTGATGAGGGCCAGCGGTCTGTGGATGGGTTCATCCGGCAGTCCATGTCTCCAACAACAAACGGGTCAGTGGGTAGTGGAAGGGATTCAACTGCCAAGAAAAATTAATGTTTGTGTGCACAGGTTGGGGCATAAATGTTAACGGCAGCATGCACTTTGTCATCCCACAAAAAGGTGACAACAAGGATGCAGCCATTCAGGTACAAATTTTATGAAATAAATTTAAAATTACTGTTCACTTGAACTAGAACCCCACAGTTCTCAGACCAAAAGAATAGGGAAGGGAGGAGCATGGTTTTTTATGATTCCTCAGTACCTCGCGGACAGTGGGTTTCCTGGATGGCCAGGATGTCTACGGGTAAATTATTTTGTAAAAAACTCAGTTTCCTAGCCTGGAATGACAAGGCCTTGAGTCCAGAGATGTTTAACGTCCCTAAAGTAAAGGCTCCCCCCATTGCACCTTAGGTGTGAGGGGAAGGGCACCTGAGCCCTTCAGCCTTCTCTTTTTCATCATGGCGCTGCCTGGCACCACGGGTATTTGATGCTACAGAGTATATGTTGGAATGGTTAGCTTTAGCAGTGGGGTTCACATTGGCTTTTGCCTTCACTTTTTCCCCGCCGTGGGCTGAGCCTTTTGTGGTGTGTGCATTTGTGGTGCACCATTGCTTGGAGGTGGAATTTTGGCAGGATTGCTAGTGAGCGACTTTGTCCCAATTGATGCTTGGGCGCATTGGTTGGGTGAAACCGATTCATCCACAGGATTTCAGCTTGGGTGGCCCAAAAATCTTGGGCGTCCCAATATGATTGGTTCAGAGATTTGTGAGCTGCTTCTGCCACAAAAGTCTCAATGTCCTCCTGGAGTTGATCTGGCAGGATGGCAGATGCAGTCTTGGCCGCCTCCTTGGCTGCCAGCTTGAAGGCCTGTTTGGTTTTCTTCCGCTCTTGTGGGGACACTGGTTTTACTAAAATGTAACATCCTTGTGCTCCCCACGGGAAGGCTGCATCAGTGTCTAGTGCCAGTTCATAGTGGGCTTCTGCACCGCCCATTGAATCTGAGACAATTTCTTGATGAGTAATGCCCTCCTTGATAGGGCAGGTGTGGGCCTTGTGGCCAAAAGCATGACATAACGTGCAGATGGGAGGCGCTCTATCCATGGTGACCCTGAATGGGTGGGTGTCTTTCACATCAATTTTGACATAAGCGGTATGAGGGATCTGGGTCAAATCCTCCACTATCCCTGAGGATGGGGTTAGGACAGCAATCACTTTGCCTGAGCACAGGTTTGGAATCAGTGTAAAGTCCTGCATTTCAAAGGATTGCATTTCTCCATATATGGCGAGCCCAGCCTTCAGGTGGTGCTCGAGCATGGTGTGCTTGACTGTGGGTAGGAAGTTGAAAGTCACAAAATTTTTGTTTGATTTGTTCCAATGGGTGCACTTTGTTTTGACTACCCATTGACCATCTGGGAAGTCTACTACTACTCGCACCTTTGCAGCTTCATCCGCCACTTCCTTTGTTTCAAAGCCAAGATCCAGCCAACCATGTGGCATGAGTGGGATGTGACGTACACCGCGTTAATAAAATGTGTGTGTACATCTCCAGAAAACATCTCTCAAAGCGCCGTTTTCTGAATATCCAGGAAAATACACACACCCCGTGTTCCATTAATGATAGTAGTTTGAGAGTGCGGCATATTGATGAACTGGTTGCAGTGCGCTTGCCAAGCCAAAATCTCCGGGGAAATGGTAACCATCAGTTTTTGTTTATTAATTTTATCTATGACGGATTTTCTGGGGTGTTTACAAAATTTGGTTGACGTGTGGCCAACACATGTGCCCTTAACTTTACTCGCCCAACTGCTCCCTGACATTGGGCGCCAACTAATTTCCTCAGTGATATTATCAAACTTTACCTAGACTTAAATTAAATTTGCTGCAAAAAGTATTTGCAACGAGAGAGAAAAGCTTTTAGCGTCAAAATATGATCTTAATACATTGGATGAATAAGTTACAGATGCTGATGAAATAGAGAATGTTACAAGGGTAATAATGATTTATTTAGAAACCTTACCTTATTGAAGAGAAAAGAGAAAGAATTAATAAAGATATTAAATTTTCAGAAAGCTACTTGGGAAGCAGGCAAAGAATGCTTCCGTCAGCTCATAAATGATGTAACACAGATCATAAAGAAGTTACAAGATCTAAAAGAATAACTGCAACTGCGCTCAAATGGAGGCAAATGCAGCCAACAATGATTTAGACAAAAATATTCTGTTGAGAAATTTGATTTCCTAAGAAATATTCCTGATCTTTTATGGCACTTTCATAGATGACATCTGAGATTACCTAGTGGTCAGTAAAGTTATAGTTTAGTAACTCCTATCACAGTAGTGACTGAAGAATTTTGAAACACTTCATTGCAACCTATTTTTCACTAGTATAACGCCCCAGACTCCTTCTACATTTTTGGAATAACAATATTTTGAATATAGAAACTGCCAGGTTGCGGTTATCGTTATAAAATAGGTAGACACAGCTGTCAAAATCTGGTATTAATCCACAAAAACAAGGATAATTTATGTACAAAGACGCTAAGGAAGTGATCATTATCGAGTTTGGCAGCACTAAAAGGATGGCTAGCCACAAAGATGAGCTTATAATTATACAGTTTAATAAGGGTAAGACCTTAGTCACTTTCACCTACTATTTTTTATCAGGAAGCGCAAATCCTGACAGGTGCAAAAGATCTGTCAAACTTTGATTATAATATTGCAATGAAGACAGCTCTTAGGCCTTACAGAAATCTAACTGAGCCATGGCTTATGCGTTAGCAACCAAATACTTCCACTTTGCAAATGGTGGAATATTTAAAGATGTTAGGCTCAACATTCAATGAACCTTATTGAACACCCAGAGTTATTTCCACCAATGAATATGAATAAATGGAAAATTTGATGACACAAAGTATAATTTTCAGAATCAAGTTTCATTGAAAACCCCTGATATGCTAAAGTAGACGAGTAAATCCCCATAAAAATTATAAATATGGTATAGCTGGGCATAAGCCACCCAATTTTGAGGAAAGAAGCCATAAGAGCATGTGACCTTATTTTTAGTTCAGGTGAAGGAAATCGGCAAGAAGTTGGGTAAAAATTTGGAAGTCTAGATAAGTAACAATCCAGAACTGCAAAAAGCCCCATTCTACCAAATATTTCTCCTAGGGATTAAACATTTCAGTTTTGTGTGTGGAAGAAACAGTTGAATCACTTTTTTAATTTTTAACTCCAATCTTAAATGTTGTTACAAGAGCAAAAAATAATAGTGTATTATATTGATCTAGAATTTATAAAGAGGTTGCTCAGCCTAATGATCATTAACCAATGAAAAGGTACAAAACAATGAGGTTGTAGATGAATTACTCGAGTCAAACCTTGATGATACCAGTGTTTTCATTTCAATCAACACAACTAAAGATAATTTTCATTTTTTCAGAACAATTAATTTGATGTAAAACAAGGCAAGTAATGTCAAAAACAATTTAACAAAAGGAAAAGCGCTCTTTTTTCAAAGAGCTAAAAAATTACCAACAAAGTCACTTGCTAAATTACTATGGGATCAATTATAAGCCTCAGATGGATGATTTAAGGACAGTATCTTTAAAATTTTTAATAAGTCAGCAACAGATACCTATACAATACAAAAACGTTACTGATGGTCATATCATGTAGGGTCCATAGTAAATACATAAATTATTGGGTAAAAGAGAAAGATAAAAATTAGATATAAACCTCAAAAACCATAAAGAATATAAGAATATAAAAAAGAATGTAAGTATATGATAGATATTTATAGAAGAGTTTTCAAAAAACACGAATTTTAAAAAATATATAATCAATATTGAGTTTAATTTCTTCTGCAATCTTGTGTATTAGACCGTGTTCAGCTTTCAATGTCTTGGAAAGAGTGGGATGCACTACTAATGTAGTGGAGATATCAACAATGACCAAGTGAGTGTGGACTTCTGTCAGGGCTAGTCCTTGTTAAAACAGGTCCGTTGTCATTGTCATGAGTCATCAAGAAAGAGAAACTGAAAATCTGCACTTATCAATCAGCAAGATCCCTGAACTAGAGGAAAACATGCATGAAGAATTTTTAATCGGCAAGTAAGCCTGAGAAATCCTGGTATGGCTTGTAAACATGGGAATCAAGTTTATGTAATATGGCAGAAAACATGAGAAGGAAAAGAGGATGATGAACCATGCTGCTGAGAATGGCCATGAGAAGAAGCATTGAGAAAGGGATTGGTGTAGCTCTGATGAAGCAGGAAAGTTCTATTTAACAGAATAACGCTGATGATTTAGATAAACTTTACCCATGCTGGTTGACTCAACCCATCGAATGAAGTGGCATCTACCTCTGAAACAACATTGTTTCTGGATTATATGGTCAAGTCAGGGGATGCGTTGGGATTTTGAAATGACCACATTATTTAGCTGTGTTAGATTATTACTAGCTATCTAACTTATCTCACTTTGGTTCAACTTACAATAAGCAACTTTAAGAGATGTTGTAGTTATCAATGTTAATAGTTATTGTTAGGAATGTTCTCATATGAGACACTGATTTGCTTTTAGGACTTGATCCCAAACCCAAAGATTAATGTCTTGTCAGAAGCATCCCAAAAATGTTTATAAGGAGTCCAAATGTCAGTTAAAGTATCAACAATTTAACTTCCTACGTGGATTAGATGGGTTTTGTCACCAATTGGTAAGGGTATATTTGGAGACACTGAAGCGTTAACAACGCTGTTCATGTAAGTAGCTCATAAACTAGCCTAAGCAAAGTGGTTGCTTTAAATGGGTAAATTATCCCATTACCTAATCAGGCTATTATTTTTTCAAAGTTTATCTTCTAGGTTTGGGTAAAAGCATTGGGACACGCTATTCTTGGAATTAAGCCTTGAGATGATCATAATATAGTTGGTGATGAATCTTGACTAGGTGGATGAAGAGCTAATAGTTTATTTGACTATTTAGGGTTAAGTTTATTGCAATGGACGCCGTTCCCCAATGAAAGTGCTAAAAAAGAGTTTAGCGACACATTACCTACTTAAACTTCTTGTTTTTGATTATTGACAGACAATTTCAGAAGTTAATATAATACATTTATTTATAAAGTAATACAAATCAATGCTCTCTTATGGAAGAGTATGAGGGATATTTCTTTATATTTTCGTTCTTAAGTTATCTTATGTAAGAGTTGAGGGAATGGTTTCTCTTAACTGAATTGTTCTCAAGTTACTAGACCTGAAGATGTCTGTATTTGAATGTAGGAGAATACCCATACGAGAATAATACCATTTGTTGTGAAGAAACTCAGTTGGATAGTTGTCTTCATAAAACTATCAAAGCACCTCTATCTTTAATTAATCTTCACACAAAACTGTGCAGTAAACCCTAAAAAAGTTTATACAAGAGATAAAATCTTTTTTGCATTGTCTGGGCGTTGTTGTTTCATCAGACCCCATGTTACCAGGGGGTCTTCTCCAAGTAAAAAAAACCATGTGGTGTAAAGGTGATTGTTTACTATTTATTTTGAGATCTTCTCATTTGATATTGTATTAGTAAACCCAGATTCCAGAATTTTTGAGTTTTGGTGTTTTTATAATTGGGTTCAGGAATTTGTAACTATAGGATGGTCTAAAAAAGCATCAAAATAGTAGTAAACATAAAAATTATGGAAAAAAGTAACAGTGGTAGAATGTAATCTATATGGGTCATTGATATCAATGTACCCTGCCATATGTGTTGATGTGCCATTTGAGCTACACTGGAAGAGTCACTGGAAAGGAATCATATAATAATCTGGTAACTTTGAGCACTACAAATTCTATATATTTCGAAAAATTGGGATGTTAGTGACCAAAAATTAGTCTTAGCACTTGACCAACAGTTAAAGTCACCCAGAATAAATGTATTATATGGTGGGTCAAGTTGTAAGACTCATGCATTAAAGCCAACTTGGTCAGGAGAGTTGTTGGGGAATATATGCTGAGTAGTGCCTGCTTTTCACCATTCCATGAGATTATGACAGCTAGCACCCATTTTATTTGAAAAAGTTTAAGTATTTACCACACTATGTCCTTTGGCAGGACAATTTGTGAATCCATAGTAACAAGACAAATTGGAATTCATAGGAAGAAGAGCTTGTGACCACTCCTCTTCCTCTCCCACTAAACAATAAGCTTCTAAGCTTTCTGTTATGTTGGCAGGTGGGTTGCTTAAGGGAATCAGCTTTTTGGCTCAGGATTCAGAAGACCTAAATCCTGTAACGGTGATAATCCCTATTTTAATTTGGACACTCATGTCAGCTTTATGAGTGGTCAGCTTGTCAATAGACCAGACGCGCCTATATGACCTACATGGCTTTGGATGTGGGGACTCTGAGCTGATCCAGATCCGCTTGGTGTTTGTGACGTCATATTCTTATGTGAGGGCGCTTATAACCAACCTCTTTGTAATCTTTCAAGAAATATGATATGTTTCAGGTTGATTAGGTGAATAGGATTTGTTAATTGCGTCATTTTTATGAGAATGGTGTGATGGATTGTGCAGATTAGAATCAAACTAACATGAGAACAGCTCAGGCTGATTTGCTGCATGGTTTTTTGCTGAAGTTGCTGAGTGCTGAATGTGAATCTTATGCTGGTAGCTCCACAGTCATTGTGTGATTTGGATGCATGAATCAACTTTTTTTTATTTGAGGCAAGCTGACCAGGGGACAGACATTACTGAAAATGGAGAAAGAAAGTATTGGCATGAAACCTGAGCAGGGTCAACTCTGTCATAGAAAGTTTTTTTCACCTCCAGATTGGGACTTAGATTTTTTCTGGTTACATCATGGGTAAGGTTTTCGTGTTATTATACCTACTAACTGCCAATAGCTTCCTTTGGCTGGCACCTCAATTGATGTGCGAAGGGTAGGAATTGAACCTGCAACCTTCAGGTTGGTAGCTGTATGACCTACTGACTCGCCTTCCACCCCCTGGAATCAACTTTTTGTGTTGCCTTATCAAAAGCCTTGTCTAGCATTTTTTATGCGCTTTCCATTTTTTTGGACATAGGTCTAATGAATACATATTCACTGAAATATTTATGATAAAAGGAATAGAGCTGTCAGTAACTTTAACATATGGGGGTTTTGTTTGTCCACAAAGTATCATCTTTATAATCCTCAAATTTGCTCCTTTGTAAGAAGCAAGCATTTTCCTTGTGGCCCAGTGCTTTACAATCAGTACAAATAGGTGCTTCATGTTCTGGGATAACAGTGTTCAGAGTTGAGGGGATACCACCTTTTTGGGTTTTGACCCATTTTCAGAAGGCAGGCCTTTAGAGTTTGCTTTGTAGGCCAACATATAGGATGAATTCATTAAATCAAATATAGGATAGAGATAAAAAGTTTTTTATTTGAAATATAAACTAGCAATATTTATAGTACTAGGAAAGTATCTTAGATCAAGGCTAATTAAATATCAAGGGTGATTAATTAAAGATAGGATAGATCAGGATAGGTGAATGCTCAGCATCATTTGCCAACAGCACGAGTTATATAAATACTTATTAAATAATACAAGGGGGTCTGACATAATGGATGGGTGTCATTTTATTCTCTTGAAAACATCACTTTAAATTCAAAAGAGACTAGACCAAGTATAGAGAGAATATCCGCCTGCCAGTGAGTACTGCAACTATATAAAGTGCACCACGGCCAAGCCACCCAATGTAAGGAAGTCAATCTGCCCATCTGTGCAAAGCACATAGAAAAAGATGGCTTGCTTGCGCTGAAACAATTTAAATAATGAAGTACGCCAAGATGGATGTGCCATCTGACAGACTTCCAGCTGACCAAGGCCCCCATGTGATTAATAATGGAGGAGGCCAGCGATGAATGCACACCAGATAACAGACTGGAAGAACGAATTCCCGTCAACTAAGGTCCCCATATGATTAATAATGGAGATGGCCTGTTATGAATACATGCCAAATAACAAATTGGCAGAACAAACGACAAGGAAATGCTCAAACTCAACCAAGGGCCATAAAAACCCTTATGATAAGTGCAGACAATGGAACTGAATCCCCAGGATCGGTGTCCACCAGAAATTGGCCATTAGGAGCAACTGTTGGGGAGTGAGGAGCAATGACAAGAACAGTGGTGTTGGGGATATTCCCCAATGAACCCTTAATCAGTAGAGGGGATTGAGGCCTCACAGGGTAAAACAATTTTTTTGGAAAATCAAAAAACCCAGATGAAGTATTGGTGGACTTGAAACTAACTCAGATTTGACCAACGAAAATCAGCTGCCCAAACCAACAATACAATGACAAAAAAAGTTTTCTGCTGATATGGAGATACTTACCAAAGATGCTCAGAGTATTCGCTTGAGAAGTTAGGCACCTGTTCTGACAAAGCCCAGTTGGGGGGAGTGAATGATCCCCAACCAAAATTGATCCAGTAACTTGAGAAAATCATTGGGCATGATCCCCAATGCACCATCAGGAGCAATCCCTGACAAACTCAAGTCGATAGCGGGGGCTAGCTCAACTAAGAATCAATTGCCAAATTCAAATGGGCCATCGGGGCCAATCCCTGACAATTTCAAGTTGACAGAGGGAGCTAGGATAGCACACAATCAGTCACCAAAACAGTACAAATAATTGGGGACCAACCCCTATGGGGCAAAGATATATCAGGGACCAAATCCAAAAAATCAGACACTCAAGAAAAGTCATCTAAAAATTAAAAGTGCTACTGGAAGGGGCCAAAACCCTGACAGCAGTCAAATCGGTGGCCAAGGATCTGGTGAAATATACCCCAGTTCAGATGGACATGCTAGCATGCCGCAGCGTGTCCACTCATAGAATTAAACAATGGGAGGCCTTCCAGTTCCTGTACTCAATGGTGACTCAATGGTGACTCAATGGGTCTCCAAAAACATCAAACTGGCCATTGCGGCTATTTTTAAGGACCACAAGTTTTCCGCTGGAGCAGCCAAATGCTGGATTGATACCAAATCTCAATTGACATGGTGGTACTCTTCATGGTGTCATGGGTTCAGACCGAAGACACTCTGGAATGGATGAACATCCCCGTGGAGCACAAGGTGATCAAAGCTGCAATTTGTGAAGATTTAAAACTGGTGGACGCAAAGGCCTGGATGGATGTCAGCACCGACCTTTTAAATGTGATAGAATATAACAAGGCCCGTATAACATTGCATTCTGTTCAAGCCATTGGGAGATCAGGCCTCAACCCAACAGAATTAGCTGAATACACGAAAACAATTCCCAAATGTCTCAACCGCCCTTGAATCTGCCCAACATACTATTCCAGTAGACGTGGCACTGGAATGGTATAATATCACATTCTATTCAGAGGAGGCGCTACCATGGATCATGGCTGGGTTTAAGGCCTTCAAGGCCCTACACTGGTCATACACTCATATCCCACCAGCTACTGTATCAGACCTGATGAGAGCGGGCTGGATGAAGGAAAAAGCGGTGGAGTGGGGACCTTTCCAGAATTTGTCGCTGGAAGAGGCCATTAACTGATCCACCAAAGGATTCACACTAATGGAAATGAAATACTGGTTCCGAGTGGGAGCCAGTATGGACCTAGCGCACAAATGGGCGGATCTGGGTCATGAAATTGATTCACAAAACCCTTTGCGGCCAACCCTTCCCTATCAAAAAGTGGAAAATATGGCACGACGTCACAACGATCACTGAAGCTGCAGACTGGGATGCAGCAGGATTCACCCCAGAGTCATCCCAACCATGGATGGAACATGATATTCCACCACAGGCGGCAACGGTGATGAAAGGGGTCATGACCCTGGACCTGAGCTGAGAATGGCTCAAAGCAGGGATCCACATTAGAACCATCCAGGATTGGAAGCAATCCTTCCTAGAACCGATGCTAGCTGCCCCATACGCCGCTGAAGGCTTCACCCCCTCTGAAGCATTCCAAGGGAGTGAGGCAGGAGTTCTGGCAGCCATGGCATGGATATTTACAGATGGGGGCTGGAATAGTGTCATGGTAAGCGACTGGTGCCAGCGTAGTTCAGTTACGCTGTAGGTCCTTCAAAAATACCTACATACAACATGTGGCCCAGAATCCGCCCTCAAGTGGTACTGACTGGGTTTCTCACCGATGGATGCCCTCAATTGGCAAAACCTCAAGTCGGAGCACAAATGGCTGAGAGCATCAGTCGCTGAGGTATCAACATTCATTAAATCAAAGCGTTTCTCAATTGGGTATTCAGCCTCAATGAATTGGTAAGCTGGATTTTGAAGGGGAAGACCCCGCTGATGTGCCCAAACCAAGAGCAAAAACCAAGTCCTACAGCACAGCAGCAGCGCATACCAATGACAACACCTGGAATGGAGCAAGAAGTCACATTGAATATATCTGCCAGCTAAACACCAGAGGCTTTACAGACTGTCAAGCGCCAAAATCCTACCTAAAGGATGCTATCCAAATCCACCTGCAGCCAGTGGAGGAGGAGGAGTGGCCCAACATGATAATGTCAATATATCAGGAGCTTGATGAAGTCCAAACAGGAGGGGACTTTGACCATCACTGGGTACCCAAATGAGGGCATATCATTATAGCGATCCCAGGCAAATTGGACCACAAGAAACTCCTCGAGATTAGAATCAAATACAAAGGAATTTATCTGCGAACAGAGCCGACCAGATACGCCAACCAAACAGCAAGGTGGGTAACTTTCCAGAACCTTCCAACTAATTGCAAAAGGGAGTGGGTGCACAAAGTGATCTGGACTGGATTATCATACTATGGGGAAGTACAAGAATTTTGGCAAGCCAGCGGCGATTACATTGCAAATTGCCTCTGCCCCTTGACAGTGGAAGCGCTCTATGAACTGGCACCCTGGATGAAGCCAAACAAATTAGCCCTGCCCCAATTCATCTGGCCTGCATGGCTTAAACAAGGTAGTGTATGTCGAACAAGAAGACGACAAACAAGTGTGCCAGTTCTGTTACTAGACTGGCCATACAATGGCTCAATGCCATCACTGCAAAGGTAAAACAACTCGTGAGTATGAATATGACCCCATTTGTGGTGTCACCAAGGTCAGAACTAAGACTTTCCTTCAACCAAAAGCCTAGGAATGGATCCTTCATAACCTAATGGAGGTCGCGGACATGAAACGCCAACAACAAGAGTTGGACTTGGCACATAGGGAAGCATGGGAGCAAGAAGCAGCCAAGTGACCCAAAGCGAATAATGAGCCATTCATAAATCCAGACCCTGAATCGTATTTAATGGACAAAGGAACAGGTCCAGAGCCAATGGATCCAAGCCCATCACAAGCAGAATGGACAATCTGCGAGGAGGAAAAATGGCAAAAGGCGAACCCAAAGAAAACCCCCAAGAAGGGATGGACGCAGGATGCCAATAAATCGAAATCAAAGCCCAACAAGCCAAAAGAAAAAGCAAAAATCAAATTGAAAAATGTTGGCAAAGCAACCTGAGGAGATGGGCAAAAATACAGTTGATGAAATGAAATTGGCAAAGTCAGCTGGATGGGCTCCAACTAAAAAATTGAGAGCAACTGACAAATCGAAAGAAGGGGTGAGAATCTGAATGAAGGATGAGGGGGAATCTGCCACTCCACCAGAAGGGGACAAGGAGCACCCGGAACCAATTATGAAACCATCCCATTATCCATCAATAAGGAGACAGGGATGGCGACCTAATTCCTAGTACACAGGATGTCCAGTAATATAATCTAAGTTCTGACCAACCAGACCCACAAGCTGAGCAATAACCCCTGACCACCCTCAACATCATCTTCCACCAACAAACAAACCTCAGTACGTGACTCAATCCATAACCCAGAAAATGCTAAATCTCATACTTGTGGGTCAGGAAGCCAGAAATGAGGATTGTGATCACAAATGCTTGGGGGATGGCGAACATACAAATGAGGAGGAGGAAGATGCACCATTTAAAAACTAATAATAATATTGACTTAATTTGTATTTTGGAAACACAAGCTGGTACCCAAAAGGAAATGGTGCTGAGCTCAAACCGCGATGCGATGAACCACCCATGGTCATGCCAAAGAGGCTACCTAAACCAATGGATGGATCATGTGGTGATCGTCACAATGGACAAGAAAATAGATCTGGAATTTGTGGAGAATAACTCACGCCAGAAGGATCTTGATAGTGACGGCTACAAGCAGGGAAACTGGCAAGAGCATATGAGTGGAGGCAGTCTATGCTCCACTGAAGCTCCATGTAACCACATTTTTTGGGAATTTTTATCAGAAGTGCCATCCGAAGTGACAACAGTAATAGCAGGGGACCTGAATTGTTGGATGAATATGAGCTAGGATATGTCCTGACTAGAGAATGTCCCAACAGAAAAGCCAATGAGATGTTGGAATACTTAGTCAAATTGGGATATAGCTAAAAATCAACAAAGAGGACAATGGCCTGGCCAACTTAACGCGATGGTCATATGACATTAACAGATCCTCACAGTCCAGATAATGCTTAAATTACATTCTAGTGTCATCGGATCTCAAGCTGATGATGTCCAACAGTGAGGTCAGTATAAACACTGAAAGTGACCACATGGTCATCCGTGTGGATATTGATCATGATGAACCCCTGAGGAATTGTGAATGGCAGTTGGCACCAGCCACACTGAGGGATGGGGAATGGCGCCAAAAGATCAATGCTGGACTGAATTGACTGGTCACATATCTGGATAGCCACCCATAGATAGACCCTCTGGAACAATGGACTCGGATCAAAGCAAAAATGAAGCACAACAGAATGAAGTTCAAAAAAAGTGACCAACTACAAGCGAACTGCCACCGCAAAACAGCTTAAGTCTAAATTAGAGACATTGAAGATCAACTGATGGGACAGCAAAGATTGGTGGAGCAAATACTGAACAACGCACAAAAAGTATCAGCCCTAAAGATGAAACAAGACTCAAAGCAATGCTTCATTGCGGCATACTGATATCAGAGCCTAGTGGGGACTATGACCAAAGAGGGCTTGGTGCACCTCAAGGAAATCTGAACTAAGACATGATATGGGAAGTGGAGACAGCAGAAGGGTTGAGGTTTCAACAGACCCAGAAACAATCAAATGCGAGATTGAACAATTCTACAGTGAACTTTTCTGACAATAAGAAATGAGCAGATCAGCAACAAATGCCCTAACTGACCTGGCCAAGACAGCACTGGGGGGCTGTACGCCAGAAGATGTCGCCAAATTATCTGCCAAAATCTCCATCAATGAAGTTTAGCGGGCACTAAAGGAGTCACCAAGGATGAAATCACCAGGCCCCTACAACATGTGTGCAGAAATATACAGCGCATTTCACAACCGCTTAATGCCGGAGCTTAAAGCCATCATTAACCACTGTTTGCAAAATGGACAGCAAATTCCAGGGGGGCCCAAGAGACCTGAATTGTGCTCTTATACAAAAAAGGGACTCCAACGCCAACTTCAGAACTGGCACCCAATTGCACTATTAAATGCTGATTATAAACTGCTCATGCGCATACTATCTAATCAGCTGATGGCAATGGCACTGCGCACACTCCATAAGGCCCAGAATGAATTCTTCAAAGACTAGAGTATATGGGACAGCATTGGTGCAGTCCAAAACGTACTCCAAGATGTGAGGGGAATCAAGCAGGGGTACCTTATGTTCCTCAACATGGAAAAGGCATATGACTGAGTAGCGTTGTCATTCCTAAAGAGGCATTAAAGGCGGTTGGTATCCCCAACACTTTTCAAGCATGGATAACAACGCTGTACTTGGGTCTGGTAAACAAGGTGATTGTCACAGAAAACATAAATAACGAAATTCCGGTCTGACAGGGTCTCCATCAAGGCGACCCTATGTCACCAATACTATTTAATTTTGCAGCCAATATTTTGTTGGTAACAGCGGGCATGTACTCTGGGGCCTAGTCCACCCCAAACCAAACGCCATTAAAAATGCTAGCATTTGCCAATGACAAGGTAGTAGGCATAAGCTCACCAACTGACCTCCAGGGCGCTGAGGAACTACTAGACCTATACCAGTTAGCATCAAATGCAAAATTTAACTTATCAAAAACCTCAGTAATGAGAATTGGAATCCCAAACTTCAGCCCACTGACCAACACAACGCTGATCATAAACTCCCAGACGATTCAATACATTGGGATACTATTCAACAATAAGGGACCTGCAGTACTGGAAACTGAACAGGAAGTATTGTCAAGCTTATCAATATGAATGGTATGCTGGAAGAATGCCTGATTAAACCTCAAAGAGAAAGTGCAGGCAGTCAACGTCTTTATCTTCTCAAAGTTGTGGTACATCACTCATGTGCTGCCAATGAGCCCAAACCTAGAGAAGAAAATCAGGACAATGCTCCAAACCTTCCTGTGAATCAAAACAAAGGCGGCGCTGATAGCGCTGGAAACCCTGTCAAAACCAAAGGACGAAGGAGGCATGGGCCTCCTAAACTTGAATCCCACGCCCGACGAATATGGGGGAAGTCATTCCTAAAATTAATGCAGATGCACATGCATTGCCCAACCCTAGCGTGGGATGTGAACTGGGAAAGAGCCCAAGGTCTCCAAAAGATGGTTTCTCCCCACTCAATATGTGAATGAAAGGCACATCACCCACAGATACCCTCCCAAAAGAATACCCCACATTACTGGCGACTATGCAATTTGGCTGTGCACCAGGGTGGATGGTCATTTGAGCGATCAACACTAGATGCTGACTAAATCCAAAAGGACATCAAGGCCCATAATTTTGCAATGATTTCTGCAACGAGCTGGGAGGAGCGTAACCAAATTTCCAATGATTATGCCACCAAGCTGATCAAAATAAAAACAAATTGATGCTAATTATGGGGATCCGCTCCCAAAACCAGGGTGCAACCCACCCACTTGGCCATGAATCCTAAACAACTGGGCTACTGAAGGCCACGACACCAACTACCAATGAAGGAGTTGATTCTGGGCCTGAACTCCCATTTGGTAATGGACAAGCAGCGGTCGGTGACCTGGTAGATCCTAAACTGAGCATTCAAATTGGGAAAACAATGTGGACAAGATCACCCACACAAGTAGTGCCCCATATGCGCTGAACTGAAAGCAGATATCGCCCACCAATATTATGAATGTGCCGTGTTCAAAAAAATACTGGTCCATGATGTGACACATCCTATTGGATGAACAATTGCTGATGGAAACACACCTATTGCAGGATCTATTTTTCATGAAAACCTCAAGAATGGCTCTGATCCAACTATGAGCCTTCATCTACCATTATTGTATATGGGTGATTCATTGTTCACTCAGTTTCCAAGAGTTTGAGCAACGAGCGCCCCCACCACAAGAGTTTGGTGTTGAAGACCATTCAGATTATCTACGATCAGCTCCAATGGATCTCCAAATTCTTACGCATAATCCCTTGGTGTTATAAAGCCACACGATTGCCTTTACCCACTGGATCACTTGTTGATGTGAAGAGACAACTGATTGACTAGGAATCAAATGGCCTGTAAGCCCGCCAATGCTAGAACTGTGGCTAGTGATGGCAATTGCCAATCAGCAGTGGTCAAAGGTGCTAGACTCTAGCAGCCTGAACTCCTGGTCTTTTATCCTCAGGCGAATTGCCTGTATTCCGCCCTTCCCTCTTACTTTCCCTTAAAATCTTTTTTTAATAAAGTATGGAGTTTTACAAAAAAAGTGGGATGGATGTCCCACCATCACCCATCATGATACAGGTTCAAATCCCGTCGTGGCAGAAATTTTATTTTTGTGCCAAGAGGATAGAAATTTCCCACACCCTGATTAATTTTTGACATCCTCAGCATTAGTTGCTGATATTTAATTAATTAATATTATTGGGGCCGATCCCCAATACTTTAGATTGGACTTAACCCAAGTTAATGGGGAGCCCAATCCAGCATCCGCCCATAGGTGGTATGCAACCCCTAGTTGAGGTTTTCTTAATAAAGGGAGAATTCTGACACCACCAGGGAGCAATAGTTGGCAACTTGTGATTTTCACAATTTTTTGATGGTTCTTTGGCTGGTTGTCAATAACAGTAATAGCTTTTCTGCTTTAAAGCTTAGGAATATAATAATAGCTTTGTATCTCACACTGTTTGATATCCCCAAAAGCTTAAAATACCTTTTTAGGCTTCTTTTTTATAAAATGTGTGGAAGAGCATATTGTAAATTGGAAAAGTTTATAAATAAGTTACATCCTCGTTGTAAAGACTGAACTCCACATGAATAATTTAGGAAAACTCATTGTTGGGATTTGCCCATCTTTTCAGCTTCCTAGCTTACCTGCTGGTTTTCTAGATATAAGTCCCACTAGTGAATGAATTGGATATTGGTTGACCTTGATTTGGGTTAAAAATGTCTGGGGATTTTTGGGTAATTTTCTGGGTTTGGATCCATCAGGGATAAATCCATGCAAAGGCTTAAGATCTCGTTGGGCAGAGTTGCCAACAAAATCAAGGCATCTGATTGTAAGGAGAGTGTCTATAACTCTCCTGTTCCCAGCGTGGTAGTTCTTGGTGCACAGGGCCAACGTCAGGGAACTAGCCGTTAATGAAAAAGTTATTAGAGCACAGCAGAGGGTGCTGGATCTATAAACAACTTAAGCAGAGAAGTGCTATCTTTATAAAATAACCCCCAAAAGCGACGCTGAGCACAAGGGAAAAGGGTTTAAGTGACATAGGTTGGAGGGAACCTGGGAGAACCAACGGTGCACTAGGGGATAGCTTGATTGTATTTAAAATGGCAAGTTTAATGGAGCGCGAGACCTCCTAGAAGAGGTTCATGCACAGGATCGTCCAAAATAACATAAGTAAAACATAAAATGGGGGATTTTATTGGGGTAAGTCGACCAACAAGGAATGTTGGTCAAGGAAAACATATTTAAACTTCATAGGGAAATTTGGGGTCTACTGAAATGGCCCCAAGCACCAATTACCAAAATGCAAACACAACTATACAAATAGGTAGAATACACCAAAACTGACTTCACTTGAGAAATTGATTGAAGTTGGATCTGACCTAAACATGTAGCTTCATAAATGTAATGGCTTTTGAACTCCGTTCTTCAATCAACTAAATTGACCCATTGTCATTAATTGAATACACCATCCATTATAACGCCCGGGCCAATGCAAGGGGCTGGGCGTTAGGAACCTCACTAGCGCCAACCTGAGCATACTTGGCTTGTACCCAGCGTCGTTCTACTGTGTGCTTGAGGTCAGGGAAGTCCTGAAGTTTCACCTTCTGGGCCTCCTGCCACCAGCCTTATCCTTGGGGTTGGTGCCAGCTAACATGTCATTTAACCATGACATTACCCTCTACTCCCAACGGGGCTCAACCCCCCCTCCAGGGGCTTGCGCTAAAGAAAAGTTCTTGTGGGCTGAGGTTAACTTCATTGCGGCAATGGTCAGATTTGGTTGAGAGCCAGCAGACTGGGGGAAACGCTTTTGAAAGGCTTCAGTCAGATCTTGGGCATGCACACAGTCGCATGCTGGGACCCAACTGTTCTCTGCAGCATCAAAACTCTTCCAAGATAAAGGTACTCAACTTTTCTCTTACTCTGTGGGAGGCTACTATTTCCTCCACTTCCCACTCTGGCGCCCCATCCACGAGATAGGCCTCAGGAGTCTCTGGTGGGGGGCCCTCAAACAACGTCAATATGCTCTCATGAGAGACAGAGATGATCTGAAATTAAGATGAATATCTAGCTGGCTTAGGCATGACCCACCTTTGTAAAAAAGCGGTAAGGGCCAATCCTTTTTGGTCCCAGCTTCTTGCATGGCTGCTTAGTAGGGATGTTACAAGCATCAAGCATCACGAAATACCCTTCCTTATACGCTGGACCCACTCAGCGCTTACCATCAGCGTTCTCCTTATACACTTGCATTTCCGCCTCCAAACTTGTGGAAACCCCCTGGTGGACCTTCTTGATAGTATTAGCAAAGTCCACCACCGTTTCAACATTGGTCCAAAGCTGCGCTCCATGTTAAAGGCGGGGTTAAAGCCATGGTTGGCGAAAAACGGGGAACAACTGATTGAAGAGTGCAAAGTAGTTGTAATTAAATTGGGCCATAGACAGGTGAGAATTTCCAATCAGAATGATCCGCGGCAGTGTAACACCGCAGAAATTGTTCCAAGCACTGGTTTACTCGTTCAGTCTGCCCATCTGATTGAGGGGTGATATGCAGTTGAATGGCAAGGGCGAATCTGAAGAGTCTTACATAACTCTTCCCAAAAGATGGAGATAAACTGGGGGCCCAGATCACTAATGATTTTTTAGGAACCCCATGAAGCGCAAACATATTGGTGACGAAGAGCCTAGCCATCTCAGCTGCGGTTATTGTAGTTCTGAAAGGAATAAAGTTGCGAACTTTGTGAAACGGTTCTCCACCATGATGGCATCATAACCTTAAGAGACATGTAATTCCCCAATGAAATCCACCAATAGGGAAGTCCAGGGCCCTTCAGCCTTCTGGACTGGTACTAACAACTCCGCTAAATGTTGGCGATTTGGTTTCATCTGGTTGCAGATCAAGCTTTCTTTACAATACCGTCTCACCTGAGCAGGCAAGCCCTTCAAATTGTAGGTGCGTCATACTAACTCCAAGGTCTTTTCTTTCTCAGGATGTAAATGATGAGTCCATTATGATGGTCCCAGATGATTTCCAGGCGCAGTGGTCCAGCAGGAACCCATAGGCGCCCCTGTAGCCACACCATCTCATCCTTCACGTGATAACCCCTGGATAGGTCCTCTTGATTCAAAGCGCTCTTTTCAATACCATCTAGTACTAAAAAAAAAAAGCGCTCTTTTCAAGTACCATAGTATATTCAGCTGATAGAGGCTGAGAAAGGACTACCTTTATGAACATACTATATTCCTCCACATTTTCCAGAGGAGCAAGCGCTGACCCACTGGCGGGGGGAGAGGGAAGTTGAGGCACAATTTTATTTGGCGGAATCATCACCTGTGTGTTATGAACTTCTACCTCCTTTGGATCAGGAGCCAAAACAGGGTTGCGGCTTAAAGCATCCGCAAAACCATTATCCTTGCCCTTGGTGAACTCTTAAGAAAAGGCAAAGTGGACAAGGGTCCCACGCCAATGGGTCTACTGTGGTGTTAGGACATGAGGGGCGTGATAGTACAGCAAGGCACAGTGATCTGTATGTACACGAAATGGCTGGGTGGAGCCATGCAAGTGGTGACGCTAATAAGTCAGCGCCTCCACCACTGATAGTAACCGCTTTTTCATAAGCAGCATAATTCAACTCAGGAAAAGACATTTTTGTAGAAACTTCTTACCAGATGCTCTATCCCATCTTCGCCTACTTGTAATAAGGCAGCCGCCATGGCGAAGTTGGAGGCATCAGTAGACACAATGAACTCTTTGGAAGGGTTGACATGGCGAAGGACAGACGTGGGCAACGGGGTGAACTTAACTTCTTGGAAAGCATCCTCAAAACGGGGACCACTGAAGCACCTTTGTACTGCAAGCCTTATATAAGGGCGCTGCCATCTCGGAAAGATTGGGCGTGAACATCTTGAGGAACGTACATGTCCCCAAAAAGCTTCTCAATTTAATGACTGAGGTGGGGGTGGGCCACTCACTAATAGCCTTCTCCTTGTCTGGTGTTATCATGTGTCCTTGGTCAAACATGACGTTGCCTGGAAAAATGACCTGGGACTTAAAAGATTCACACTTACTAATTTCAGAGTAAGGCGGCTGCCATTACTTCTTCACCACTTGCCAAAGGTGTACTGCATGGGACTCATGATCAGGGGAAAAACACCAGGATATCATCCATGTAGGCAACCGCGCATACCCCAGACAAGACCCAAAGCTGCATCAATACGGTATTAAAAGATAGCAGGGGCATTCTTAAGCCCAAAGGGCATAACTAAAATTAGAAAATTATTTTTCTGGGACAGAATGCGGTTAGCCACTCCTGGCCCTTCTTAATACGTATCTGATTGCTCACATCTAGGCAATCTAGTTTGGAGAAGACTTTTGCCTTCTCCATATAGCGTGAAATCTGTGAATACATAGGGATGGGATGTAAATCTGGTAAAGTGGCATTGTTTAGGTTCCCATAATCTACGCATGGGCATAAAAGACCATCAGCTTTCTCCACGAAGAGAAGTGGGGAGCATACTGGGGAGGTACGCTGAAAATAGCGCCTTTGGATAACTGCTCCTTAACCCACACATCTAACGCTACTCCCTCCCATATTATCAAAGGTAAATTGCGGACGATATATCACCAGATCAATAGTGAGCTTGAACTTGCAATCAAACTCAGAATGAGCAGGTAATACATTAGCTGAAGCCTCATCAAACGAAGATCCCAGACCCTCTAAACAGGAAGGTAAAGATACCTCAAACGAGGGCTTTAACAATGGAGAGAGACTGAGAGTGTAAATATTGGGCCAGTGGGCTGATCGCCCTGAAAATTAACCACAGACAAAGGAACAACTAATATGCGACCATTCTTTAGTGTTAAAATAGGGTACTCTCTTTCAAGTTGGTTCTAACGGCAAACTTCCGCCACCACTCTACACCCAAAATGATAGGGTAAAAGAGGTATTTGATAGCTTGGAAGTGATTGGACAAGCGGTAGTTGCCAACCTGATAGTCTACTGTCCCAACAACCTACATAGTGGGAATACCTTGGGACGCCCCTCCCCTAACCATACCACCTGGCAAGTAACTCAGCCCAAGGTAGTCGGCTAGGCTCTGGTCCATAAAGTTTTCGGTGGCGCCAGTATCCACCAGAATAGTGGTGCTGAACTTCCCTAAAGGGGAGGAAAGGATTATCAGTCAGTAGAAAATGCCCTGAATGGTCTTTACTTAAAGCAGAAAACGCTAACACTTCACAAGAAAATTCTTCCTCAGGCTCAAGCACGCCATCATGGTATGTTTTGGAACTATAGAAAGGGGAGGGATAGTTGGCCACTATTACTACGAAGGCCAAATATCCCACCATGCCTTCTGCAGATGCATATACTTAATCATATTTAAAATGAAGTTCTTTATCCACTTCCTGAGTGCCACGGATCATGGTAGGGGTCAAACGAGGGTTCTCAGGGTAATTTGATATACTGGAATAGGGTTCTCATCCATGCCATAAGAGATAATAAACGGCTCAGAGGTATGGATAAGGTTTTCATTATAAAACACATTTTTAGATGTGAATGACCCTATTCCCCAATTAGCAACAGAATGCTAAACATTATCCAAGGCCAACACTCCCAGGCCCATCCGCGCTGATTCCGCTGGCATTGTCTGAATGCGCTGTCAAATTAAAACTGTTTATTAAAATTGAAATTTTATAACTTTGGCAGAAAGTCAGGGAATCATATCTTTTGGACCTAGAAGCGTCCATATCCACCAGGTACGAGCATGAAGTCTGGGTAAGTCCAGTTTGAGGCAGCCATAATAAAACGCTGAGATGCTCCAACCTTTAGAAAAGAGGAAACAGCAGTGCGACTGACCATAGATGAAGACCACAGCTGGTGCCCACCGTTTACCCTTTGGAAAGGTCCCACATGGAACCAGTTTGTGCACATAAAAGTAAAAAGGTTGGTCAACTAATGTAAGGAGAGTGTCTATAACTATCCTGTTCCAAGCGAAGTAGTGCTTGGTGAACAGGGTCAACGTCAGGTAACTAGCCGTTAGTGTAAAAGTTTTTAGAGCACAGTAGAGGGTGCTGGAGCCATAAAAACTTAAGCAGAGAAGTGCCATCTTTATAAGAAATAACCCCCCAAAAGCGACGCTGAGCACAAGGGAAAATGGTTTAAGTGACATAGGTTGGAGAGAACCTGGGAGAATCAACGGTGCACTAAGGGATAGCCTGATTGTATTTAAAATGGCAAGAATAATGGAGCGTGAGACCTTATCAAAGAGGTTCACGCACAGATTTTCTGAAATAACATAATTAAAGCATAAAATGTGGGATTTTATTGGGGTAAGTCGACCAACAAGGAATGTTGGTCAAGGAAAACATATTAAAACTTCATTGGGAAAATTCGGGGTCTACTGAAGTGGTCCTAAGCACCAATTCATCAATAGGCAAACACTATCATCCAAATTGGTAGAATAACCAAAACTGACTTCACTTGAGTAATCAATTGAAGTTTAATCTGACCTGAACGCGTAGTTTTACAAATGGAACGGGTTTTGAACCCCCGTTCCTCAATCAATCAAAAAGACCCATTGTTATTAATTGAATACACCGTCCGTTTTAATGCCTGGGTCAATGCAAGGGACTGTGCGTTAGGCACCTCACTAGTGTCAACCTGGGCATACTTGGCTTGTACCAAGCGTTGGTCTACTATGTGCTTGAGGTCAAAGAGGGCCTGAAGCTTCACCTTCTGGGCCTCCTGCCTCCCAGCCTTATCCTTTGGGTTGGTGCCCATTATCAAATCATTTAACTATGACACTGATAGTTGGTCATTGATTAGCTATTAGGTGCACCAGTTGAGATTGATCAAGTTTCATCACTGACTGATTAGGAATTTAATCAGCAGTTGTGAGGTGAGTGATTCTGCCTGCAACTGGCGAATTAATCAGTTTGTTTACAACGTGCTATAATGAGTAAAAAGTCCCATTACCAAATAGATTGCTAGCCAAATGTAGTTGGTTCGCTGTAATTAAGCAAGAACTTTAGGGACACTTTTTCTGGCTCTTTTCATTTCCAAGTCTCTGAGATATCTGACGGTGGAATCCCTAGCCCAATGGAGAAGACCATCTTGGTAAGACTTTGAAGGGAAATTCAACAGCAACGGCTGCAATTCTTAACTGAAACACCAACTAAGAAGTTGGGGTCCAAATTCCCCCTATAGATTCTCTTGAATTTTTAATAATAAAGCATATTGTTTAGATTGTTAAGATTGTCAAGATCTCAATATCATTTTAAGTTCTATTCATCTTCTGTTTATCATTATTGTAGTGCAATAATTGTAATTTTTTATGTGATAAAGAGTAAAGATCATATATCCTTAGAAGAGAAGCAGACCTTTGACGTAGATCTCCACTGACCTAGCGTGATGGAAACTAAGGCTGGGAACCTCTGAATCTGAAAGTGGATTATCAGCTTGGATAGAGAAGTCCCTAATTGTCAACCTAATCGTTATTTAGTTGATTATTCCAGGTTTAGCGTTGGACCACAAATTAACTGGGTTTATTATTCATCTACAGATAATAGTCTTCATACTATTATCTCCCATCTATCTAATACCATGAAGCAACGTTAGTTGTGCACATAACCAAACCTATGCAATTAATCTCAAGAAAACAATCTTTAATGAAGCTTGAATTTAACAATTATATTATGAAACCTGCTGATTAAAGTAAGAATGGGATTCCAGATCTGGTTTAACAACCTAATGGAAATCTCAGAATGCCAATGCATAGCATTTCTGATTACTTGTAAGGGGGACGCCCTATGGTTTTTGTGAGGGAAATAAAAATTCAAGAACATACCAAAGGCCTCATAGCAAAACAAATAGCCACAATAAAGCAACCGAAGGTCTTGCTGAGGCATATCCTAGGGTGGGAGAGGCAAGGAGAATAAACAATTTTTCTGGGTTTACAGTTGGTGACCTTTGGGCTTTTTTTCAAATTTCTTGGTTCAATTTCATCATATATAAGTTTTCTTTAAATCATAAAATTTTCAAAATTTTGGAAATGCCAATTAGTTTGCAAATTAAATTGAACTGAATAGATTTAATTGTTCAGAGGCTTTGGGCTTTTCCTTACACCTGTTGGGTTTTGCAATGGATTGAGAGGTTGAGGACGTCGCTGGGATGGCAGATCGTTTTATAAACTTATTTAGGCCAGATTGGCCCTTAGCATGATGTCCTGGATAGTCTGGTGCCTGGTTACCTTTTTGCGGTTGCAAGGATGGCCATTTCCTGTCCCAACTGGAGAATCACAATTAGCGGAGATGGCCTTATTCTTCCTAAAGTGTACCAAACTACCAGCAGATTGGTGGGGCAAATTAGTTAAACTTCTCTGAATAATTGCAAAGGGGGAGGCGGAACTGTAGCTTGTCCACTGGGTGTTGAAGGAGGAGAAGATTGTTGCAAGAGTTTGGCGGATCCAAAAGCACTTTGGAAGTAGCAGATTGGCGTTGTGTGCCCATGGCGAAAACTTTGATCATTACAATTGCTGGGATTCCTACCTGAATTGAAGATTTGGATGAAGTAGATGATGGGAATTAAACCTGAGCCATCAAAATAGCTTACACTATTATTGGGGATAATACTTGATAAATTTCTAGACATCTTAACATTGGGGACAATACCCAACTAATGTGGTCACATTTTAATCGCCCAAAACCCCCTAATATTGGGGTTTAGACCTGAGCTATTCGGTGAGAAAATCCATTTGACTGAGTTACTAAGCCACTAAAGAATTTCTGATTTATAACAATTAACTATTTCAGCTTGGATCGATTTGGAAATGGACTGGGTAACTTCCCTGATCTCCCTTATAATTTCGCTTCTAAGAAAATAAATATTACTCTCTCTTTTTGCCTTTTTTAAGTAAAAATTAGTCAAACCTATATTTAGGAATTACCACTCCAGACGTAGCAACTGGAGTAAAAGATTTTTTTTCATATGAAAAGCAAGATATATTTCAACCCCCGGAGCCTTGGGTCCCCTCCCTCAGTAAATTAAGGGATATGTGGTATCACACCCATGGTCCCAACTAAATTGGTGCTCCCTGTCAGGTACACCATGAGTTCCCAGTGAAAATATAAATAAAATAAACTATAAAAAATAACAATTTGCTATCAGATTTCTTTTTAGATCAGAAACACCTTAAACTCTTGACAAATTTACCCACTATGATGTGAGGGATGGAGCAACAAATTCTCGCCCTAGAGCAACACCAACTCAAACTTCAAGATGCAACTATTGATCTCAAAAGTAAAACTAGCGGTTAAACCCTCTTATTGCTAAAAAATAGCCTTTTGTGCCGCCCATGATAATGTAAACTAAATAGTTGATGATATTAACACCTTACAAAATAAAGTGGACGCCCTCTACCCTTAAGAAACGTCCAGCAGTTTCAGTTCCTTTTTAGGGGAAAACGTCCCCCAATGTCAGTTAACATTGCTTAGCTGTTAACCATCCCAGTGGCATATTCAAACCGTCATTCAAAGAGAAGAACATTACAGGCTAGGGGAGCATCATTTCTTTCTTATTTTAGTATGAAAGTGCTATGGACGAAGCCACTGACACCCAACGTCTCAAACACCTAACTTTCTTTCTTAATTATGTAGCTCAAGTCATTATGGTACCTCATCTAATGCATTGCCAGACTTGGGATGATGTCAAGAATGCCTTGCTTTAGTAACTTGCGAGCGAGCTAACTATATCCAACTACAAGCAAACCTTTGTGGATATAAGCCTTTATTGGGGAGAAACCGCCACTGAGTTTGCTCACCATTTTTACCTTGAAGCTCAAACGTTAATCACAAGGTTGCGTCTTATTTAGACGACGCTATTGCTGCTTTTTTCAGCATTTTAAACTATGCCTAACATTCTACTTTATCTTAAAGCGGTAAAATCTGACTGGACGTCTCTCCTCCATATCAAAGAAGCTATTTTGAAGATTCTGGATGACCTACTCAAACCTACTGGGTTCACTCGTTTTAATAACAAGCCTCAGCCCCAAGTGCTAGAAGTTACACCCCCAAGTCGTCTACACCTGAATTATACTGCACCCAATACAAGAGAACAAACCACACTGTAGATTTTTGTTGCATCCTTCAATATAAGTCAGTAAAATATAAGTGAGCATATGTAACTGTCAAGGCGTTGCCTGACCACCACATAGCCTTAATCTTCCCTAGGGCAATAGTTGGGGCCAGGGGAGAGGGGCTCAACTGCTCCGATTATTGTAAATGGCAATCTGATGAATCAGATGCCTCAAAATAAGAAGCAATATCGAATTGAAAGGCTGATGGGGAAGGGAAGCCTTGAAAATGGCGCTCTGGCCAACCAGATGCTGCCAAATCCAATATTGCTAAATGTGGCAATGAGGGATTGGACCCTTGGATGCGAATTTCCAACCAATCAGAGGCTGAATCCATTGTGTATGGGAGTATCAACAAGGATGAAAATCCTTGCGAATGGCGCTCTGGCCAACCAGATGCCGCCAAACAAAATATTATCAAAAGAGGCAACAAACCAATATTGGGGAATATGGGCGAAGGGAACATCCCGGGCTTCAAGAGCAAATTGAAGCTGAATAATAAATGCGGGAAAGTTTCTGCAACCCTGAGGGTACCCAACCTGAGTTTGAGAACGGGCCTTGATGCCAAAATCGAGAGTCTAGAATCTTGAATAGGGTCTGCCACCGGGAAGATGCCTGCAGATTTCGCGGGAACAGGACCCACTCTTCCCCAATAAGCTCAGTATAAATCTGAGCAGGTGAAACTGTGTAAAGCAGTTTCATCTTCTATAATATTATATAAAACTTAATAAATTCAAAAATAAAGTTTTTGCATTTGTAAATCAGTTTATTAAGCAAACCCAGAAACCCCCACATGGACAACAGTTCAGACTTTGACAGGGCCATTCAGTCCCTGTACGCCCTCTCAGGGGGTCAGGCCCTCCTCCTGAGCGCCAGCATTGTCCTAACTGTGGTCCAAACCTTCGTGGTAAAGTGGTTTCCACATAGTCAGATTTGGGATCTCTAAACAGCAGGGCTATCCTGCCTGTGGGCCCTCACTTGGGCACTATTGCCTAACTGCTTTGTTGCAGTTTTCAGAGACCCCATCCATCACAGTATAGGGCAAGTGGCTCCCTATGCTGATGGAATTTAAGTGCCTCAAGACCCTTGTTCTAGCTCTAGCTCTATTCCCTGCGCTTCAAGATTTTTTGTTTTGGCTGCACCTGAAGAAGTTGAAATACCTCTTTCTATTCAAGGAAATAAAAACCTCTTGCTTTCTTAAATTTATGTTGGTCAGTTACCCAAACAAACTTTGGCGGTCAGACTTCTATGTAAAGCCAAGCAATGGCAGATCTAACTCTTAAATGCATTGACTTCCCTGAGCAAGGCCGTGGCAAAACTCTCCACCTACTTTACTACAAATCCCTAATGTCAGTTTTTAGCTGTTAATTCCAAGTTTGTAAATTTAATAGTTTTAGTAAAGGTAGTCGTACTTTAGGTTAAAGTCCTAGCAATAATTGACACTGGATCCAAGGTTAACGTTATTTCCTCCTGAATTATCCAGAAAATAAAAATGGTTTCAGACTTGATTTACAAAGATGAATATGGGATGGACGGGAATCAGTCAACTAAGGTGACAGAAGCATATGATGCCTTACCCCTTCGATTTGGGAAACTTATAATTACTGCCCCCGCCATTACATTAAAACAATACTTATGAGTTTCTTATTGGGGTCCAACTAATGCAGGAGTTTAACTGCATCATCAACCGCAAAGAAAATTATCTTTCCCTATTAGAGTAATGGATCCCATTAAAATTCAAACTCCCCAACAAAAGTAAGGGAGCCCTGAAAAAATGGACATGTCTCTTTGAATACCCGTACTCCATTTGCAAAGTTGAATACCAAGTCCTAAGGGGAAAACTAAGCTACCGCCGGAGGCGGTGGATGCCAAAGATGGGATCCCTCTATATTCCCCACATCCTATCACAATACCCTCTGGCTCACAAGTTATTGTGAATATGAAGATCCAGATTCACACCCCTCCTAATCAAATTTTAGAGCTAAGTGGACACCCAAACCCTTCAATCAAAGAAGCGTTGACCTGCCAGATTATTTTGGATCCCGCCTATTGTAAATCTAACTCATTCTTTTAGGGAATATAATGAATCATACTTTCCAAGTCCTCAGAATGCCCCTATCACTTATGTAAAACTATGCCCCATTGAAAATAATGCCAATGCGAGCTGTTTTGGCTCTGTCAAGATTTTAATATGACTGGGCAATAGGCTAGTGTTCCGGTGGATCATATTTTAGATTTGAAGCAAGCTCTGAGGGCGAGTAGTAGATTAGAGCAATGTGAGGTGAATCGATTGAATCAATTAGGGTTCAGTTATTGAGAAATTCCGTTTAAGCCTTGATGATTGAACAAACTCTACATTGATAGCGAGTAGAGATTGACTAAGCGTAATGGGTTGAATCTGTTGAAGAATACTGAGGGTTAAGGGTTAATTGAGAGAGAGAAGTTGAGGAGTTTTTTTTAGAAGTAAAAAAGAGAGAAAGGAAGAAGAAGGGAGTAGGAGTAAGTAGAGAGTGAAAGCAGCGAAGGTCTGCTGGTTATTCATATTAGATAAAGTTGTGTAGATGGGGCTTTGCCTCATATTTTATAAAAAGTTTATTACGTTTATTTGGGGGACCAACAATCTCCATATTGTTTGGCCGTTGCTCAGTGAGCTAAACCCTGTGCAACTCGTTCAGTGGAAATAAGTCATATCCGCCAAAAGTTAACAGTGGTGCTCACTACAGGGGGCCCATTGTCCAACTATTAATAACTTCATCATTGCACCTATGGCGCAACCAGCTCGCTTTGATGGGGTACTACCCCCGTTTATCAAATCATTTCAATATGGGGAGCTGCAGATTGATTTGGATACCTTAATTCAGGCGCAAAAAGTGCTTTTTAAGGAGAATGTAATATTGCTGAGCAGCTCAATCATGCCTTCCGCCAACTGCACCTGGTAGGTGACCATACCAACCAACTTGCCAACCTCATGAGAAGCACGACGGAGCAGCTAGACTGTGCAGAGTAAAAATTAAAAAAAGGTTGTTAAAGAGGAGGAAATCTGCAGTGACAGGCTGCTCAATTTAACCATGATAGTAACATACACGGGTTTTTCAAGCGGTTTGAGTTTGCCATAGAGGGAACTTCTGATTGGCAAAAAGCTAAAATGTTGTTATCCGTGTTTAATGTTTCAAGTCCTGATCAAGTTACATGTTATCTTAAAAATAGTACTGTAGCTTACCAAGAGGTAAAGGAGACTGTAATTCACCTTTTTTGGGGAAAAGCGATAAATGGCTCAGCGCAAGGTGGACTTTTTAACATTATCTTTTCAAAAATATATGTCTTTATTACAGTTTGCAGAGCGGTTCACTAATGAGTTCATGTGTTGTTGGGTGCAAATGTCTTATCTAATGAGGAGGTGGGCATAGCAATGACGGCGGCTATCAAGACCTATCACAAATTGCATAATGCTATGGTGTACACTCTTCAGGAGGATGCATAGTTACTCAAAATCATCCATCATTATGCCATATATAAGTCACCTTTAGTGCTCCCAACGTGGAGCGGAAGGATCCAACATCTGCCACTAAACTTCCACTAAATGAAGGATACCAACAATATGGGGACAATCCGTGGGTTACTCTTTGGTCACTTAACTCATGGGCGGGTCCTTTCCATCCCTATTATGATCAACCCGCTTATCCTCAGGCCCATAATAAACCGTGGTTTAATAGTATACCTAGACCTTCTGAGGTGATTCAGAGACGAGTGCCAGTCCAAAACGCTTGTTTCGCGTGTGGCCAAATAGGCCATTATGCGGTTAGTTGTCAAGCCAAACCAAAGTTCCACGCAGTATCCATTGTCCCAAATGAACAGGGAAAAGGGCGAGCGGAGTAGAGATGGGAAGCTCTGCTTCCACTGATTCAAATGTAATTGTCCCTGATATTTATCATGATTCACTTTTTGTCAGCCCTGGGGTACACTCTGAGGATTTACTATATCAACAGATCCCTTACCATCTTTTGTCCTCAAGCCAAGAAAAGAGACCCCAATAACGCAGAGATGGGGTTTCGCCAAGATGTGCATAAGCTATACACGAGGCAAAACCTTGAGCGGAATGATACAGTCAGTGGTGAACCCTCCAAATATGTCGCAGCTTTGGAGGGGGTGGAGGTGGCGATTCATGTATAAAAGATTTCCCAGGAGTATCCTCATGTTGGTGCTGGTATGCTCACTTTCTGGATAATCAAACGCCCTTGGATGTTTATGTAACGAAAACCAAAGATTCTTCATATTTGGAGTGCACATATTGTGACATATTTGTACAGAATACCAATATTTTGGGCGGTCTATGATATAGGCGCTCCTGTCAATAAAATATCCACCAAGCTCGTGGCTAAGCTTCCGCTGAAGCCAGATGTGAACTACTGATTAGTGTATGGGACTGCGGGGGCTTAGAGCACTGTGTCAGAAGGCGCATATAGCTCATTGCCTTTGAGGTTCAGGTCAGCTGGCGCATCCTCTCCAGCGGTGGTGTTGCCTAATGACTACTATGACATGTTGATTGGTGCTGCATTTATGCGGCACTTTGGGGCTGTGTTTAATATGGCAGATGAAACCATCAGTATCCTGGGACAACGGATCCCTATCTATTACTTCCAGAGGAGTCCCAGATGACCCCATCCAATCTAGTCAAATTAATCTCGCTTATAGCAATGGTGTGATACCTGTAAGATATTGGCGGATGAAACGGAATACTCAAATGCTTCCAAACCAGATTTACAAGCAAAAAGGGATTCCGCTAAGAGCTGCAAGTGCTCTGACTATCCCTTCTGGGCATCAGGTCATAATTGTGACAGAGCTTGAAATTGATATACTGGGAGGTCTGTACGGAGAGGTTGTGGGGCCCAAACAACAATCTCAACTCAAACCTCATGTGGCTCCTGGGTTACTGTTACCAGGCCAGGGGGAGTGAAGGTGTTGATAGCTAAACTTCAGAAGGAGGTGATGAAGGTTCAGCGGCACCAAGTAGTGGCTTACCTGCACCTGATCCCTATTGATGAGGTCCACCAGGTACACAAATTTGGTTCTTGGGAAGATCTTGGTTTGTCTCTAAAAACCACCTTTAGTGTAATGACAGTGGTTCCACAGGAGGCGCTAACTGGTCTATCGGAGGATCAGAAGGACAGGGTGATGGATCTGTTTGAGAAGTATCACAGCATTTTTGCAACTGATGATCATGACTTGGGTTGTGCTTGTGGGGTCATTCATCGGGTGGACACAGGAGACCACCCCCTATCAGGTCATGACCTATCCAATACTTAAAAGCAGTAGAAGAAGTTATATCTGCAGAAAAAAATACATTGGTGGAACAGGGAATGTTGGAGCTGTCAAAGAGTCCCTGGGCATCTCTGGTGCTAATTGTCAAAAAAAAAGTTGGCTCCAATCAAGTAGTAATTGATCATCGGAATCTTAATATCATTATGAAAATATTCATACCCGCTTCCGCGAATTGATGACACTTTAGATCAGTAAGGTGGGGCCAAGTATTTCTCTGCTATGGACTTGATATCAGAGTACTTGCAGATCGAGTTTCCAGCGGCGGAACAAGAAAAGTGCGCTATAATCACCTCAAAAGGATTGGTTCCGCCTATGCATATGCCACAGGGTTTGTGCAATGCCCCCGCTATGTTTCAGCGGGCTATAAACACTATTTTGGTGACCTAATGCTGTCTTAGGTTCTTGTCTACCTTGACAATATCAACATGTTTTTGCGGACATTTATGGAGCATCTTGGACACATGGAGCAAGTGTTCCGCCGCCTAGCTGATGCTATTATCTAGGTTAAGCCCCAAAAGTACCACTTTTTTAAGGAACAATTGGAATACCTCGGCTTTGTGGTAAACTCCAAAAGGCTTAGTCCTCAGCCAGCCAAGGTGGAAGCCATCCGCAAGATGACTCATCCAAGCAATAAGCGGGATATCCAGGTGTTCTTGGGGATAGTCCGTTACTACCGGCATTTCATTCCCAACTTCAGCTGTATTGGGGCTCCACTCTTTGAGCTACTTAAGAAAAACGCTGCTTTCAGCTGGACGGATCGATGTCAAACCACTTTCTGATGTGTTACAAACCGCATTGGCTAGCACGCCTGTTTTGCAATACCCTGATTTTGAAAAATAGTTTATTGTGCAAATGGATGCTTCACTTTCCACTGTAGGAGCTGTGTTATCCCAGAAAATGATGATGGTGGGGAGCACCCCATTACATATTGTAGCCGCAGTTTAACCAGCCCTGAACGGAATTATACCATGACCAAGAAGGAGTGTTTAGAAGTAATCTATGCATATAAACAATTCCGGGTCTACCTCCACTGGGTGAAATTTAAAGTGGTAATGAATCATGCCTTCTTTGCGCTGGCTACAGAAACTGTGGGAACCTGAAGGACGGCTCACGCAATGATCTTTGAAGCTCCAAGCATATTATTTTGAGATCATGCATTAGCCAGGGGTGAAGCATCAGAATGTGGACTGTCTTTTCCGACTACCCACAGTTGCCATTACAGCAGATGAGGCGGACATAATGTACAAAAAGATGATTGTGGTCAAATATCACAATGAGCCGCTCCCATGATCAAAGTGTTAGATGGGCTTAGGCAGGATACCTTCTTGCGCAATGGGGAATTATATAAGCGGATTGAGAATTGACGCTGAGTTTCCCAAAACCCTCTTCCAGGCCTGTAATAATTATAAATGCCCATAGAGCGGTAGGTCATGGAGGGTTGAAAAAGATGCTGGAGTTCTTGAGACCCCGCTACTGGGAGAGTATGCACTACGATGTGCTTGAGACGGTTAGCTGTTGCCATCAGTGCCAAGTGGAGAAACCATTCCACTGAAAGTCCACCTACCAGCTAGTCAAGCCTCAGTTTGCATGGCATACTGTTTCATTAGATGTGGTGAGGCCTCTACCAACTGGCGTAAACTGCTCCAAATATATAATAGTTGCCATCGACCATTTGACAAGATGGGTGGAAATAAGGGCTATCAAGTATTTGGGGGCTGTCAATAACGCCAAGTTCATCCTGGAGTGTGTCATACAGCGCCATGGTTGTCCGCAATTTATCCTAATGGACAACAGAACCAATTTCACATCACATATATTGGCCAAATTGAATGAGCTCATGGCAATCCGCGGGGTCTTAACTACCCCCTACCACCCTGAATCTAACGGTATGGTGGAACGGGTCAATGACATTGGTAATATTCAATAAAAGCTTGTAAATGAGCGGCCGTCAGACTGAGCACCCTTTTATCCACCGCTGTATTTGCGTACAATATCAGCTACACTCAGCAACCAGTAAGAGTCCATTACAATTGCTCTATGGATGACATCCAGCGCTACCTGCATTGCTTTACTCCTGTGTGGAGGATACCGGTGGAGTTGAGCCCCACTACTATTTGTCTACCTTAACAAACACGCTGATTAAAATCCAAACTGAGCTTTTCTTTCCCATTACTATCACTTTTTAGTAACACGATTCTATGCAATTTCTCTAAGATTGACAATCAACCAGGAATATGAGCAAATTTGTCCGCAACAACACCAGTTGGGCGAAAGTGGCCAGCATGAAAGGCCTGAAGCCCTCCCAACCTGCCAGGGAAAAACGCCCCAGCGGAATGTTGACACACCCTCCCACCAAAAAGGGTGAGTACAGCACCACACCTGGAGTTTTGCAATTTCTGCGAAAAATGGGCGCATATACCAAAGTAGAACACTCCCAACCCCTGTCCTCCCTTGAGCACAGCCTTAGAATTATGGTCAGCGATACTTCCCTCGAATCATGGGAAAAAATGGGGGAGGCCTTCTCCATGACTTTCCCAAACACTGTCTCAGTAAATTATAAAAATTTACATAGAGGATGGGTGGATGTCGGGTTCATGTCCACAGAAGAAGCAGCAGAAGCAGCAAAATCGTATTCTCTGTAAAGATTAACAATGAAGACCACACCATCCGACAGTGCGCACACAATGGAATGAGGCAAATGACTTATTCATCATATTTGACCAACTCCTGAGCACCGTGCATCATGACATC